>JAOEHY010036517.1:0-10579 GCA_025447955.1 Psilopsiagon aurifrons | reverse complement strand
AGTGTGAGGTGTCCCTGCCCATGGCATGGGGGTTGGAACTAGATGATCTTAAGGTCCTTTCCAACCCTAACTATTCTGTGATTCTATGATTAGAAATAAACATTTATTGTTAAGCATGAGACACAAACCAGCTAGCCCTTTTAAATGTTTTATGTTTCAAGCCCTAACATTG
Source organism: Psilopsiagon aurifrons (assembly GCA_025447955.1). NCBI lineage: Eukaryota > Metazoa > Chordata > Aves > Psittaciformes > Psittacidae > Psilopsiagon > Psilopsiagon aurifrons. The sequence continues at coordinate 10,407 of JAOEHY010036517.1, read as the reverse complement.
ATTTCTAGTATTGAAATATGCTCACTGAACTCCATCTAGTGGTCATAACTTTCAGCTTTTTGAAGCTGAAGTGATTATTCTAAGCTTTTAAGTAGCTGATGATAATAATAAATTTCTGTAGTGATTAAGAGAGCTACAGAAGAAGTCACTAATTATAGAATATTAATTTCAGACACCCTGATGAAACCATGCCAGAATAAATAATGTTCAACAGTACAGTAGACTAAAAAAGAATACCTATATTAAAACCCAGGTTTTGAGCAACCTGACTCTGTTCAGGGAAAACCAGCAGAAACTTCAGGACTCATACATACTTTTAATCCCTCTACAGTGGTTATTCTGATTCAGGTCCTTCTCCTTCCCCCTGTTCCTCCTTCAGCCAGGAACAAGTTCCAGCTTCTCCTCCAGCAGACCATTAGCTGCCAAAATACTATGCTGGAAATACTGTCCCTGAACTTTACCCGCAAGACTGTATACAGCAGGGTTTTTTTGGTTTTGTTTTGTTTTTTTCCTGTTAGAAACCTCATATTTCATGTGAGGAAAAACTTACTGGATCATGACGTACGCATTGGCTGGCAAGAAATTAATATGTAACACTACTGAGCCGTCTAAGGCCATATAATATAGCCGGCAAATAACCCCAAGGTGATAAGAAGCCTGGCAAGCAAGAATCCCAAGACAATTTCTAAAGGAAACTAGAATAGTATCCTTCAAATAACTACGATGTGTGTCATCTTTTCATTAACCTGAATGCTCTTTTTAAACTCACTGACGTTTGAGGTCCAACACAAATTTAAATCCCTCTTGGACTAGCAAATAGTAAGAGGAAGCCTCCTTCAACATTCCTTAAAGGCAAACACACTAATATGATTTTCAGCTAAAACACCTACTAAATCAGATGACTTACATTGCACAAGTTTTAGTGCCAGTACAAGTGGGTGCAAATATGCCTGGCAGAAAGAGGTCTGAAATATCACTTATCACTGTACCAGGGCAAATGAAGAATGGGCTAGGTGAGGTGACTTTCAATCTTATTTTCACAAAGCTTCAGTCCTGTATTATTCTGTTCCCTGGCTGTAGTCACTTACAACCATGCCTACAAATGAGACCAGGAAGGCATAAAGAGAAGTGCAAGCAGATTCTCCATCAGTACGAGCACCCTCAGGAAGAATAGTACTTCTGAAATCAAAGGATATAAAGACCACTATACAACATAAAAAAGCAAAGAGCACAAAATAGCATTGGCGATGCAATCAAAATGGGGAACGGGCTACTACCTTTCCATCACCTTAAAACCATGTTAACATCCACAATGCTAGCTAGCATCTCCTATTGGGCTTTGATTTCTTCACAAACCTGCAAAATAAGACCAACAGCTATCTTACCAGCCTTTGCCTCTCTCACTGAAAACACCCAGCTGCTTCTGTGGAACTCCTGTTTTTCCTGTTCATGTATGTTGCAGCATATGACCGTCAGCGTGCCTTGGGTAACCACTAAGGTAGCAAGATCATATATCTTAATGTCAAAACATCTACAGGCAGTGGAGGCTCTGGACTTGCAAGCTGAAACCAAATTAAATGTCTACAAACTCAGGTACATTGAATTACAGGCTCCTGAAATCAACTATATTTCACTTACGGCAACACAAAAATTGCATTGTATCATATCCTGCACCGATGTAACCAGAATACTTTCTCTACTTAAAATTATGCAATTATTATCCATTCTGAGTATAATGTACAGTCACTCTTTGTTGGGGAATTAGTTTTATAGTAGTAAAAATATAAATGCATCTTATCTCTGAATTCACCAAACTCTTTCCCACCCACAGAGTACCTGAAAGTACAAAAGCAGTTTAGCCTGTGCTTCAAATTTCCAAGCCTAGATCAGTATCTGTCAAGATGCCACCTCTTTCTAAGTCAATAGTTAAACCCAAGTATCAAAAAGCACCCAGAAATACACAATGCTGCAGCTAAGGAGTATTTATTTACACTGATGGATCTACATTACAGGCTTCTCTGTATTCTAGCATCTGTGGATCAGCATTACTCCTTTTCAATTTTGTGGTGACTAAATATAAATCTTTAATTATTTTTTCTCGTTTTTAATCATTGGGGGAGCTTTGTTTTTCTTGTTTTATTTGGGTTTGGGGAAGAGTTGTGTTTTAAAGCGTATTTTGATTGCTTAGTTAATTTTACCTGAGGTCACTTGATATTCCCACTGCATGAACAACTGTTTCTTAGTAGAAGAAACTTGGAAAGGGACTATTTGATTTCAACTTGTAGAGACTGAAACATTGTTTATTCACAAACTCATTCACCCCTGAGAATTTCAAACAAGTTTAAAAAAGCCAGGTATCATTTTGAAAGGTGAATGGTTTTGTTGTTTTACATGTCTTTCCTAGAATCATCCCTAGAAGAAACTTTCCAAGAGTACCACAGAAGCGGTTAGGAGAAAGAAAGACATCCTAAACCACGTTTCCTTGATTTGCTCAGAATGTATTACAGAGTTGACATTTCTTCCAGAACTAACATCACTGACAAACAAAACAAGGTCTGCTTCACAGTTAACCTTGCCTGAAAAATCTGAATCACAGATTCTTTGGAAATGCTCAGGCTCAACTGACTTATGTCTTCCTCCTCATTGTCTCAAGATAGAAAAATGATCCAGAATTTTCAAGTTCTTTTTTGGCACAACAATTACAGGGGCTGCATTTTCCTTCTTATGCTACCTGACATCCTTTCCTTCAGCTGGTGAGCAGAAAGAAATTCTAGCTGGCCTTTTAATAGGAATAGGCCTTCTTGTTCAGAAAGGGCCTCAAACCAAAGCCTGGCCTGAGCCCAGAGGCTCAAAACTAGAATTTCAGATAAGGCCTTGATCTACACTGACACCAGCAAGTACTCCAATCTGAATCAGCCTGTGATCTGCTTGCTTCCTCAGCACACAGAGCTAAAATTACTTTGTTCTTAAAAAGCAAACTAACACCTCACAGAACAAGCACACAGAAGACTGATTTTAGGCTCCTCAGCACACGAGAGCTGTGGATGTACTGGAGAGGATCCAGCAATAGGCCACAAAGTTGAAGGGACTAGTGCATCCCTCCTATGAGAAAAGACTGAGAGAGCTGGGACTGTTCTGTTTGGAGAAGACTCAGAGAGCTCTCGGCAATGTGCATAAATACTCAAAGGAAGGGTGTAAAGAAGACACAGCCAGGCTCTGTTCATTGGTGCCCAGTGACAGGTCGAGAGGCAATGGGCACAACCTGAAACATAGGAGGTTCCCTCTGAACATCAAGAGACACTTTTTCACTGCGAGAATGACTGAGCACTGGCATAGGCTGCCAGAGAGACTGTGGAGCCTCCATCCTTGGTGACAGCCAAAACCAGCCTGCACATGATCAGAGGCAACCAGTTACAAGTGGCCCTGTTTAACAGAAAGACTGGACTAGATGATCTCCAAAAGCCCTTTCCATCCTCAGCCAGCCTGTGACTGCGTGAAAGAACCATGGCACTCCTTTGCACCACTTCCCTTGGAGATACCTCTCCTGCTGCCTTTTGGGATTTTTTGGGGTTTTTTTTAAATCATCATTATGGGTAATTACCAGCAGCCCCAGGGCAACACCACTACCTTAAATAAAGCACTACTTAGAATGCAGTAGTTTCACCAGTCTGAGGTGCCAGATCCTGACAGAGGTTTTAACAAAGCCTCTTGATTTCTTCTTGTTTTACCTCACTTGAACTGCCAGAGTCTCCAAAACAGGCAGCAATCTCTGGACACAGCAGGAGAAGACAATACCTGGATTCCCTGTTCCTCCTCTTATATCTGATTTATTGGGCACAGATGAGGAGATGACAAACTGTTCTAAGAGACACAGTACTTCATCCTTACACTAACAAAGAATCACATCCCCACCCCTGCAGATCGACAGATCACAATAGGATTGTAGCAAAAGACAACCTCAGCTATGGATGTTGGATTTCTTTGACCAAACATTTGTGCTCCAGAACAGTTTTCTCAATAAAACCCCCTTCAGAGCTTCTGCTCAACTTTCCGAGTACCTTTAGATGTCTTAGTAAACTGTTTTCCAAAGCAGAGTCCATCGTACCAACTAAATTCTGGCCCTTGCTTGGTACAAGAAATCTTGTCCGTAACATTAACCAGGTAGGTTTTTCACCTACCGCTATTTTGTAGATTAATAAATTTAAGATACTCCAGCACATGACTGCCTCTGGACTAAGACAGAATGTAAGCCTGCCTGCACAAACCTCTCTGCCCTTTAAATGAAGGTGTAAAATAAGTTACATGGTCATAATTATTGGAGTATCTTCTCATTTTTAGATATAATTTGTTTCAAAAATTTTTCCATGAGAGACGCATTGTGTAATACATGGCCTACTTGTGCAACTTTATGCCTTTTCTGGTTTACATAATTAATGCTTTTCATGGACACAGACAACCTAAGATGTGTGAGGGAGAATTAATTTATCTTTTCCCTCTTCCAAATGAAGGAGTTTTGCCTTCAGCATCTATGTTAAGTACTTGAGATCACTCAAAAATCAAAAATAGCCACTAGCTAAGGAAGAAAGTTTTATGTATATTTTTAATATAGAGTATTTTTTAAGATCACTGCACTAGTTAGGTCTTCAAACACAATCACAAATTTCAGGTCTAAGTAAGAGCTTCCTGGAAAACAACACTGAAGATGTTACACCTTTTCTTTACATCCATAAAGGATCACTGGCACCAAATCACCTCTAACAGTTACAGAAATTCTCAACTAAAAGCAATATAGGCAATACATTTTTCAGGAGGAAACAATCAAGTTTGTTGCTATCTGGAAAACTGAACTCCCCTTATTTGCTTCAATGATTAGACAGCAATTTTTCATCACTATTTTTAAAGGAAACACACATAAATTTGGCAGAATCTTAAAGCTACCTCAAAAATACAAATCGCTGGTTAAACTGCCAAATTCACAAATTGTTAAGCTTGCATATACATGCATTTATCTGACGGTTATCTAATCTGAGGCACACACTACTCACAAGTGACAACCCAGTCCAATAATCATATATGCTTAAAAGTAACTTGAACATCTACACCTATGCAACAGGAAAACTAGTTGGCATTAGAGGTCTTGTTTTCAAAATAAGTAATTGCAGACCCTTCGGAAACATTTTCATAGAAGCACAATGCAGCATAGCCAAATGACTTGAAGTGGGATATATGGTTTTAGTTTATTGCCCAAGATCTTCAATATGGGAAAAAAAACAACCATGGAGTTGTGAAATGCTCGAGTTTAAATTCACGTGTAAGGAGTTCTACTGCCTTTGAGATACAAATATGTCAACCTGGTGGAGTATTAAAGGGCATGAGCAGGGGAAGAGAGGAAAGAGAAGGTATAGTGTGGTATTATTCCATGCTGCATGAGAGCTACTGCCACCATACACTGAAAAAACAGTCCAGCTTCACCCTACACCTGACATTTGCTGTATTAGAAACAACTATTTTTAAAGTACTTACTCCTCTATTTAAACATAATTATTGTTATCTAGCAGGACAGAAAAAGTTCCAGAGAATAATAAGGTACCACTAACAAAAATGATCTAATGTTGTTTAATGGTTAAATGTAATTTTGCTCACACACAAATTCAGCTGTTCAGCATTTTTCCCCTCAAATTCCCTTTTCTGAAACAGAACCTTATGGACATTTAAAATTCAAATAAGTTGAACAGTATTTATTAAAAGAAACTGTAGTACTATAGTCCAGCCTCCAAATCTTCACAACCACAGAAATGTCTATCATACCCAGTAAGCCTTCTTAGCAGTATCAGACTTGCCAGAAATAACAGCTAGTTTTCTTAGTAGTATCTTGTATCCAGTCAAAAAGGTTTTGATATGCACTTTGCTAAAATAAAACCAGCACCTTTATCAACAAAATCTTATTCTCTGCCAATTTTCACTTCCTGTAGGAAAGGTAAGTGGCACGTACCATAAAGTATGTACCATAAAGTATACCATAAGTAACTTCTTCAGGGTTGAGTATCAGGTTTTTTTCTTCCCCCAAGTAAAGTTCAACAGTTCAGACAGTGAGAAAGCATTACCATTCGCACTGAGTTCCTCCAAGGTGAGATGTGTTAGGACGACGTCCATTGTCAGCAACAATTTTTCCTTTCAAATCTTGAGTGCCAGCTCTCATATCCCTGCTTTCACTCATCCATTCATAACAATTTGCTTTTTCCAAATTCCTTATGCATACAACTTCACATTCCATTTACAGAAAATTCAACTTTATCTATGTTTCCAGTTTTTCTGTACCCATCACCTATAAAAGATCCCAGTCCCTCCTCATCCTTTCGGCAGAACATGCCACTTCCAAATTCCTAAATTTCCTAAAGCAAGCCATCAACTATCTCTTTTTACACAAACACTGCAACAGAAATCTCATAGTTAATGAGGTTCCAAACACTCCATTCATTGTATACAGAGAAGCCACTTTGCAGAAAAGCACACAAGCCCTCTGTGCACAGGGCATATGAAAGGATACACAAATCAGAAAGGAAAATACCAGCCCAAAATGAATACTACATGGTCCTTCCAGGAGCTGTATTCTTTGAAAAACTACCTTTAAAAACATTGTCAAAATATAGCACAGAGTGCACCTATTGATCTTTTTTTATGGAGTTGAGATTCACAGAAGGCAGAGATCAGGACTGGAAAGACAAAGGTGACACCCTGTTAAAAATCAAGAATAAGTCTACTTTAAACAAAAAAAACCCACCACCAAACAAAAACAAACAAACAAACAAAAGATCAGTGAGTTTGAGATCAAACGCTCATTAGGAGATGCAAGCACTGTCTTTACAATGTACTGATTTTCCTCCACATCTGAAAAACTGAATTTCTGCAACTTTTAGAAGTCAAGAGTTCTATCAGCCACTTTAAGTTAACATATAAAACACAAGATACGATATGTATTAAGATATGATGATTTCAGCCTTCAAATATTTGAACCTCTTTTATGCATCAGATCAAGAAGGAGAACTGCACAGAACAATCTAGGAACTGCTCAGATTTCATCCTGTTTTCCCATATCTCAAGTTTCTTCTGTACAGTGTTAATTTCAACACAGGGGAAACAACTTTTGCTGCATTATTTGGTAAATTTAAGCATTTTCATTAACTGCATATTTAATAAGAGTGTTTTGTTGACAGCTAGGCAGAAGCAAAACAAATCTGGTATGCCAAACGTTCTCTTAATTGCTTATCCTTAAGTGCCCACTTAATTTAATATAGAATGTATTGATTTGTCACTGAGATAATTTATCATTAACACACCAAGACAACACATACTCTTCCTGAAGTCTTACTGATCTGTATGCAACATGCATTGAGTAACTTACCACCACTTAAAGGGACCACTTCCAATTACATGTAATACTAAGGTTGCACTGAAAACTGCTCTGGGCAAGATTGCTGGTTTAAGAGACAGGCTTGCCAACCCTATAGCCTTCCTCCCCTGACATAAATGTATTTGAGTGACCAGAGGCATCACATTAAGTCACGTGGCCGGTCTGAAGTTAAAACAACATCAACAATGCACAAGACTATACTCAGCAAGGATGCTACTTTCAACCAGAAAACGGCAAAACCTGAACCCAAATAATCAAGGTAATATACCATGTGCCTTACTGCAGTAGAAAACTGATTGCCAAATAAGAAGTTTCAAGTTCAGCCAACCAAACTGTACATGTTGGTTCAGCAAACTAGATCTAACAGAAAGAACGTATGAGATGTCAAACGCTGACAAGATAGCTTGCTTCATTCGATAATGAAAACTAGCTTGACTAACCACATCTGCTTAATGGTTTTTTACTGTTCAGCCAAGCTATTTAGCCTTTCAGTTGGCTGAAAACCCCTGACTTTCAGATCCAGTATACAGCAACCCAAAAATGTAAGATATACCACGCCATCCTACTGGCATGCTGCTTTAGTTCTCTTTCATATAATCCTAAGAACATTTATAAAGCAGAAAAGACAAGCTGAAGTTAGAAATGTGATCTAATAAAACTCACTTAAAGATGGGAATTTACTTTTGGTGTTGGTGGTTTCTTAAAGTATAGCAATACACAGTTGACGATAAAAAATAAATGGCGCTGTTAAACAGTAGCCACAAATACAAGTTAGAGAATCTGTACCACCTCACAGGTATTAGCAGTTCACTTTTATCTGCTACTGCAAGTAATGACTGAATGATCTGCATCACTACTCAGTACATTCTGCTGCAGTGATGTACAGTCAGAAGCAGTATTTGGTTGTATGTAGCTGGACAAATCACCCACCAAGAACTGCTACTTTGAATTCATTCCTTCCTACCCCAAAATGCTACACCTCAAGCCCAGCCAAGGGAAAACAGCTTCAGTATTTTTTCAGTGTTGGAAAACTTCAGCATCTCTTCACGAGCAAGTGATGACAGACAGACCCCATTAGTTACCAGTGCTGAACAATGTTTTAAGTAAGACAGTTTGCTGATGACCTAGTTAAAAACATCCTGGGGAGATGCCCTATCAGAGCTTTGAGAGGCAGCTCAGGAAAGAAAGTGGGTCTTCTTTTCTTTACAGCCATACATCTGGCTGGAGTATTCCACAACTATTTTTATAATACTGGTAAGAATCCTATGTTCACTAGGTCAGCCTGAGAGTTTTTCAGATAATACAAGCCCAGACACACCAACAGCTAAGAAACAGGTCAAGCTTATACAAGTAAATATGTTTTTAAAAGTCTTTTACAGCCAAGTACTATCCCACTTAAACTCTTCCTTTAAAAATGTAATTTCATTCCAAACATCACAATGCTCAAAAAAAGATTGACAGTACATTCAAAGGAGGAAGAAGTGGTAAGAAGGTAAAGGTAAACCTGTGATCACTTTATCACATTCATGACAAACAGCATGTGATCAGCAACACAGGAGTTCAACGATAAAATGAACAGCATTTATGACAGTAGGAAAGATGTAATAGCAGCTGCAAAATGTGGCTGAAACAGGAAGGTGAACTTCAGTGCAAGTCTGTATGAGACAGAGACGAAGATTTTGCTCCACGCATCAAGATTAACAGAGAAAGATTGCAACCCTGACATGAACCTGAAGTTGCTATGAATGATAAGTCACTACTTTTGCTTTCTAAAATAGTGATGGAAGACCTTATCCAGAACCAAACTCAGCCGGTGCACCCCTTCTCACCATCACTTCTTTCACATCCTTTAAATTCTGCAAAAATACCTGGATTTTTCGTGAATATCATCCTAACATGTCTCTGGTCAACCTGCAAGAATTAAAGAATCAGATGTGTTCCAACTCATCTCAATGACATTAGTCATAAGTTAACAAAAACGAAAACTTCTAAAGGGGGGAGGTCAGATTTGCCAATTACTGCAAAAGAAACACTTCTTTGTGTCATGAAAATACCTAAATCCCTTTAATACTCCCTTAACATGAACAAAAATATATATATTCCTAGGAAACACTTGAGCCCTGGAATACTGCTAACATATATCAGATGTTCATTACACATATATGTACTAGGGTCCTGGGCAAAACTGTCAGTATTCAGGTGGACCCTGAACTATGAGTATTAAGTCTTCTATTGTATATTCCATATCTCACAGTTAAATAAAGAATAATTTAACTTTAAAGCCATTGTTTTACTAAACAACCGTGGGACACAGAATATATATAACAGAAGAGTAAATAAACATAGAAATGCCCCTGAATTACAGCTACAGCATTTGTTACTCACAAGCATAGCTATCACAAGAAAAATAGTCTTCTGACAGGCGGTTTGAAAAAGTTAGAGAAGCCTACACTTAGCATCAGCAAGAGTGAAAAACAAATGACAGATCAGCTTCCACCATCAGGAGCCCCAGCACCAGAAAGTCTTTACTCACACAGGGTTAAGGGCTTACTAAGACATTCCCCTTGGAGATAAGAAAACCACATGGAATACAATCGCAGACCATGAATTAGAGCCCCAAGAGAGAAGTTCTGAAGAATCTTGCTGAGGCTGTTTAAGATGTCGTCACCTGGGCACAGCCAGGCCAAAACCCTTACCTCTCTCTGTCTCAGCTGCCTCAGTTCGCTAACACCTTCAGACAAATGCACTCTCAGTAGTTTCAATTAAGTTAATAAGCCTGATTGTGAACTGGCAAGCTAACTGCCGTGAGCTAGCACAGTGGCAAATAGCATTCTAACATGCCTATTACACTTGCCAGCACTCATCTTGCGTACCGTAGGAGACAGCAAACAAATCCCCCTGGTTCAGTTGTAAAGCGTGGGGGCAGTAGTAAGATGAAACATCACTTCTGCACCGCTGTTTTCACACGCACAAAAGCGCTTCAGTTGCACAGGGCG
>JAOEHY010036516.1:0-75609 GCA_025447955.1 Psilopsiagon aurifrons | reverse complement strand
GGGAGGAGAGAACCCTCCACACACCAGCAGCTACACTGCTTGTATGCTGTATGTTGGAAGGCCACAATGGATGGGCTGTGGACAGAGCAACCTGATCTAGTGGAAGGTGTCCCAGGGCTGGAGCAAGATATCATTAAGGTCCATTCCAATCCAAACCATACTATGATTCTATGTCCCTGTGTTGCCTGGACAAACTCATCAATGCTCTTTTTATTGTGGTGCTTTAATGCAAGTATGCAGGTTCTAGACAGGAATTTTCAACTCATGATTAAAAAGGGGACCATGATAGGGTGATGCCACAGAGTAATAGAGGGCTGTTCTTTGTAATGGAAGATCTGTCCACCAGCTCCCTTCTCAGCCTGCTTCGTGCCTGGCACTAGAGACTGGCAGAAGCATTATCTCATTGTGGGGGGAAGTCTGCACATTGATGATGCATTCAGGGAGCAAATCTGGTCATTTTAATAGCTACCACACTGGGTCAAAACAAAAGACCAGCATATTCCTAATTTCATTCCTTGTAATGAGTCAGACATTCACAGTGTTATACCAAAGCTGAAATGATAAACCAGACTGAAAATCCCATCAGAAATGGTTAGACAAGGCATTATTCACTTATATTACAGGCATTACATTTAAAAACCCCACACAATTGGTGTGCACAGGATTTAGCCTTGTCCATCCGCGAAAGAAATCAACTGTCTACGTGAGATCTTCATACTGCTGAGCAGCATCAGCATTGAGGGTGACAGTTCCTAGCTTTGTATGTCTGGGGGTGAGCAGTCACAGTAGAAGACCACAAATCTGGAACTGAGAGTTTATCCTGCAGGAATGGAAAATGCTAGTCTCCTAGAAACACTGCGTAACATAACTGTTGTAGAAGGATAGCTAGAAAACCTTGTGTCTGGGGTTTCTGAATCTATTTATTTGACACTGCAGTAAGTCAGACTTCTGGCAAAATGTTTGGTTATCATGAAACATTAATCTGCCTGGAACACTTTTTGTTGGTTGGAAGAACGTATTAGTGAATTTGCAAAGGAAAGAGAACACATATAACCTAGCCAGAAATTATCCTAAGTAAGACTTTGCTCTAACTCCAACTTAGAGGGTAAGCATTTCATTTAAATCCTTAGAGTATTTTCCCTTCCTACCATGGCAGTCAAGGACTATACTGAGAATCATCTTCCTCCAGAAGAGCTCATCCCATGCCATTCCCTGCATCCTTCGTATGGCTATAGGCAGGCAGGAGCAGTAATCCCACAGTTTCACAAAAAGAGGCAGCTTTCTAGTTCTAAGAGGTGGGGTTTTTTACCCACTAAATTGGTACTGCTGGTGTCAGGGGTTCCCCATGTCAGCAGTGCGAAGTGCCACCTCCACCAGCTTGCCTGCCTCAGCAGAGCCCGACCTCATCACCTGGTCAAATGTTTTGTGTGGATATGCTACATTTTGCTTTGGAGAGGAGGCCATTTGAGAGCCTATCAAGCTAACAAAGCAGCCTATTAGAATATATTTTTGATAATTATATTAATGAATACAGTCACAAAAAGACTTTTCACAGTACTTCAAAAGCATAATACACCAACTCCCTGTGAACATGAGAAGCATCAAAGTAATTTGTTACATTTTCAGTTTATCCTTAAATAAAAAACCCAAAAGAAATTGTGCAATTACCTAACTCAGCAGTCACTCAACACATGCAGAGGCAACAGGCCACTTAGCATTAAGCAAATAGGTACGGGGAACATGTTTTAACATAAATAAAGCTGGTTCAAGCAAAGGAAAGCAGATCAATAAAAACTAATTCCTGCCACTTCCAGTCAAGGCTAAGAGATCAACAAAACTTAGCAACAGTTAAATAAAACAGGCTTGCACAGAAAAGATGATTTCTTCAGGTGCTTCAGATCTTACTGGGGCTTTTTATTTTTCTTTCCCTTGAGAGGTCATGTTCAAGTTGAATACGCTCTTTACTTTCCCTTCTCTCTTCTTCTTAAATGAGCGGATCGTTTCAAGAGCCACAAAGACAAAGCTATTTATCCACAGAAGCAGAAGCAGCTGCGGCACAAGCAGCCCAAAAAGTTCTGCTAATGGGTCTCACTAGTGTGTAAGAGGGACACACAGAGGTTAAACACTAACCATGCCGCAGCTGGGTGGGAAAAAGAGCTTGTCCCTGTTTAACATTCAGACCAGGGATTCTGAAGGAGCTTCTGTAAGAAAGCCCAGCTAATAAGCGGGAAACTACTTGAGAAGCTGAGCAAACTGATGATCCTTTCTTAAGGAAACAGTAGTCACCAAATTGTAATGAACATCATTCATGATCTGTTTGGATTGAATTTGCATCAACAACCAAGAGATTAAACAGGAGATCTCAGTCAGCCATTATGCCTCAGATTCCTTCCCTTTTCATGCTAACTGTTCTTTGAGGTTGTATATTAATGCAGAAGGTAAAGTTTATCAAGTGAAATAAATCAAAGAAACTAAGGAGAACATTAACACTCTCTTACAAATAAAATCTCTATATAAATATTTCACATAAGTGAACAAAACCTGATGAGTTTTAGATGTTTGTAAGGGTATGTTAGTTGTTAGGTTATTACTAGCCATTTACCTAAAACTTGGTTAAATCAGAACAGTATTAGCATAAATTCTGAATAGAAGAAATTCAGAAAATATTGAGTAAGATGTAGCTATGCAATCTTATTCTGCTAATAATTAATGGTTAATTAAGTATTAATTGTGAAAAGTGCTAAGATGGATAGAGGCAAAAAAATACTACGAAGGAGCAGCTGAAGAAATTACAAAATGCTATTTCATTCCTGTATTTCTCTTACATTTACTAATATTTCGATGACTTCTCTGTTTCTGTTGAAAAAGATGCAAGAAAAAACAGAAAGTGAAACCTTTTTTCTGTATTTCCACCTGACTACGTAGAGGTTTTTAACTCCTATATTGAACCGCTCAGCTGCATGCTATTTGGCACTCTGTGGAGACTGAAACATGCCATTTGATACTGATGAAACTACCTTTACAGGACAGGTGAACGAATATGAATGCAAGTTTGCAAAAGTTGCCCTTTTAGCCATAGACCTTAAACTAAATTTCCAGCAAATCCTTTTAGAATGGGTCAGCATTCATGTTCTATAAAATGCAGCTCTCAGAATTCAATATTAAAAGCTTCCCTTTATAAATCCTATTTATGACTCCCTTCCCCCTTTTTTTCCCTTTTCTTTTTTTTTTTTCTTTTCCTTAATTACAGCAGAGGGGGATTAGTCAGTGTAAGTCCCCAGGGAGCTATATACAAAGCCATCTCTGAAATTAAACTAAAGGGAAAATGACAGAAGGCATTGAACTCTGGGAACAGTCAAGACTGACTAATCTGAAGAAGACAGGCAAATTTTCTGGACCACTGTGACTGAATGAGAAAAAGCAAAACTCCAGGAACCTTCACCCTGCACCTTTATCTTCTTTATCCATTCTTTCCTAAAAGACAAACATCTAATTTCCATTTCATTACTTACATTAAGAAGTGTGAATGTCACCATTTAACGAAGAAGGTAGATTCAAATCAGAGGTTATCTTACACTGGTTGACATGAGCAAAGCCATTTTTCTTCAGTTCTGTTAACTTAATCTGGTTTTACACACGTGTATGTAGCATCCTTGAGGCATTTTAGTTTTTCGGTGCTGTAGAAAATTTCAAAGTTGGCTACTATTTCCTTCTCTTTGATTTTAGGACCAAATAAATGTTGGTTGAGTTTGAGATTTTAGAGTCAAAAAAACAGAGATACTTTGTTTAAACACGACTTTTTCTGAAGTTGTGTATTCCGTAAAGAAATTTAAAGGAATTATTTAAAGAAAATGGTTTTGGTAGACTATGGCTAAATTATACAAATGCACAGAGTCTAATTTCAGTCTTTGTATTTTGGTCTACTGAGGCTGATCAGAGCTCTTCCAGTGGAACGGTGCCCAGCTGTAGAAACATGGATATGACGTAAGAGAAGCCTTTCTAAAAAATACATCAGATTCAGTGACATTTTGTCCCAGAAAATATCTGGAGAAGGAGCTTTTTCTGCAAGTTCTTTAAAAAAATGTCTTGTTTCAGAAATTAGTATTCTGAATTCCAAAAGAAAAAATATGATTTAAGCAAGGATGTTAAGAAAATTAAGTAACTTGATCCATCTGAGCAGTTTTTACAATTTTGATGGTGTTCCAGCATGAAACACATTTCACATTACGGATTTTCCTAGGTGGGGGAAATGCCAATTTCATTTCCAGGAAAATCTGAACTCTTGATAAAACCAAATGGAAGCTCATTGTTTAAACCCAAAGAACTGCTGCAGGGCTCTGAGGGCACCCCCCACCTTCACAGCCTGGCCCAGCCTCACTGGGGCTCCTGACCTGCCCCAGCCCAGCACTGCGCACAGCCCAGGGTAATCACCGGCCCCTGCCCAGAGCTGACCTCCTGTCCCTGTCCCCACCCCTGCCATGGGTCCCTCTGGGATGGGCCCAGCGCCACATCCCTCAGGAGAGAGAAGTGAACTGGTCACAGTGGGAGAGGGTGATGTAAGATTATCACAACACAACAGATACCCAAACATTGGCTTATTCCATCATCACCATCATCATCATCATTATTATTATTCTATTTGAAGGTATTACTTACAGAGTCCTGATCTTTGGCATATGATTGAAACTGGTAACAGGAATGCGGGTGATGTTGTTATTGTTGAGAGTACTGTCAGGAGAAAAAAAAAGAGAGAAAAGAAAATAATAGATCGACCAATGATTTACCTTTCTTCACCAACATACCACTTACAGAAACAAGCTACTAAAACTCTTGGTAATAAATCTGGCAGGCTGCAAGCAGCAAGAATATGCTGACCAGTACCCCAGACAATCTGCAGCCCATCATGAAAGATACTGTTAAGGCAACGCAATCAACAGCTGTATAAGAATGGCTGAAGGTTGCTATTTACCATGTCTGAGCACCAAGGAGGGCAGGAGATGGGGTTTTATCGACCACTGGAACAGATCCAGACTTTCTGGATAAGCTGCCACTTTCCTTGAAAAGTTGGTGCAACTGAAGCAGAGAAATATCAAACTGGCACACTGCAATGTGAAGGCTTCGCACTTCTAGTGCGCTCTCTCACATAAAAAGAGAGCTGTTGACTTGCCCAGGCTTATTAACACAGCCAGCTTACTCAGCCAGACAGCTCCAATTGCCCTTTGAAAACACATGGACCCTTTCTGTAGTTGCCTTATGAAAAAACATACAGGTAGTGGAATGGATCAGAATAAAACATGTCGTGACCCACACATATAAGGATTTCTGCTTCTCTATCAAAGCACAGCTTAAAGAGAAAATGATTCCAGCTGCTGTAGGGACCCCCTGAGCACTTCTTATGAAAAATGAACAGACTCGATTATCGTCTTCTGAGTGTGCTGCTCCCATCTATGGAGCTCCTAATTATATCAATGACTCTCTAGCAAATTAGAAGATATAAAGTTTATCAATATGGCACAGGAAATGGAAAGCACTCTGACAGGGCATAATTGCCATGCTCAAAGCGCACCAACTCTGCAAATACAGCAGCTCAGTTTGCCATGTGAATCAATGGGGCCATGTCTCAGCATGGCTGGTGCTGCTCTGGCTCCTGTGGCGTACCCTCTGCTTTATATAAGAGACCCAGCACTCCACAGGATCACACTGGGAGAAGATAGTGCTTTTGTGTGTTTGCGTTGCAGAAAATACCTCCTGAAACAACCTAAAGGCATGTGACACTCCCTAAACTGTTCAGTTGTGCGATGCTCCGTATTTACATAGGACACTTCATCAAAAGCTCTTGAAGAGCATTACAGAAGTTCAGTAGCCCTCTTGGTCATCTGCTAATTTGAAAACATTTTTGCAGTTCTGCCAAGAAATCCCTTGGTGACACCATCAGCAGCAGATTAAAGCTAAACTGGATTATACCCTATTAAGACTGTTTTTCTGGTACCCAGGAAGACATAAAGACACACTGGCAGAGCCAGGAAGTTGGAGATAACACAGCTATGCACAGGTACAGTCAGGAGGGGTGTATGAGCAGGCTCTGGCACAGGCAGCAGTGGGCTGATATTGCTGCACTGCATCCCAGCAGGGCAGAATATGACCACGCTGTTAGCAGAGTGGTAGCTGGTACTTCAGTACAGTGCTGCACCAGATGGATGCAGTACTGATCTGGAGCCAGCCTGGGGACTGACATACCCATGACAGCAAACTGCACCAACAGGGCAAGATCGTCCTTCCTTTCCAAATCTGTGAGCAGAGGGAGTTATGGCAGTAATAGCAAAGTTTTGGAAAGCTGGAATCTGCATGTCAGATCTGCTGCCAGAGATCTGTGTCAGTCAAGTCACACACGTTCACATACCCGGCTCGTAAGAGCTGTAGGCCTTAGCGTACTGCCACTTATAGTAGAATATATGGTATTAATTCCAGATCTTCTGGAAAACTTGTTGCTGCCAAAACCTCAACAAGAAACACCCAGCTAAGCATTGGGATCAATTGGTATCAAAATCAGGGGTTTGTGTATTCAATTTTTCAATATGCAAAGACTCAAACGCAGTCTATTACAAAGTTACTGGATAATACAAAGAGGAAATAGTGCCAGGTTCAGAAGAAAACCTAAGAGCGAGCTCTTACAGCTGTCAGCCCTGTCATTTCCTCAGCTGTGCATCACAAGCTGCACATGTCACCACCTTACGGTGGCTTCAGTGCTGGAAGCGAACACAGCGACTACCAGGATATGTATGATACACTGTTGACCTGAGCAGCTCTACCTTGGAACTCCTGCTAATGCCATGATCACACACATCTCCCACTGTGGCAGCTTATATGGTGCAAAATGAAACCCTCTGTCATACAATTCCTACTGTTCAATTATCTTATGCAGCTAGTGGTGGGGGTTGGAATGACCTGAGCTTTATGGTCCATTTGATGGGACAAGGGTGATGAGTCGAAAATAAAGAGGGGAAGTTCAGACTGGATATAAGGAAGAAGTTCTTTACTGAGAGGGTAGTGAGGCAGTGTACCAGGCTGCCCAGAGGAGTGGTAAATGCTCCATCCTTGCCAGTGTTCAAGACCAGATTGAACAGAGCCTTGGGTGACATGGTCTAGGGTGAGGTGTTCCTGCCCATGGCAGGGGACTCGGAACTGGATGATCTTAAGGTCCTTTCCAACCCAAACCATTTTAGGATTCAATGATTCCAACCCAAACCATTCAATGATATGACAAAAACAAGCACATGCAATTTCAGCAAATGAACACAACCTCTCATAAGGTGCATACATCTATGCACCAGCACACCCACCCCTCAATATCTATATTTGATATTTGCATCTACACATGCATGTGGGGAAGCTCAAACAGGGCTCACAAATGGAATTTCTTAGTGCACCACCATTTTGTTCTTTCTATAAACATAAAAATATAATTCACCCTCTGCCTCAGTTATCTGTGACATACGAATGAGCTGTGCACTTGGAAGCTTTTAGGTATACACCGGGAAATAAAAGCCACATGTAAAGTCAGCTCATAACAATTAAATCACATACAGAGCTGATGTCTGCATAGGTCACGGCATGACACTACAGAAGTCAATGGAAGCCACAGGAATTCAAGAGAAACTTTCTATTGATCTCAGAAGGACATGGAGTGGATTCAGGCAGAACAGGATGTGACAGCAAGCTTCCTTCTGCAAGGAGGTTAGAGAACACTCTGTCTCCCAGTGCAATTCTTCATCTGGATGCAGAAAGGTCAGCCTCTGCTGTCTGACTCTGTGATTCCAAAGTATTTCAAAATCTCTTAAAATATTTCTGTTCAACAGACAAAACATTATCCCAACCACAGAGTATTTCTACTCTCAAAATACCTGATGAGAGTGGCTCAGGTTTTGCCCCTAATAAGTACAGGTTTCCCTTAATGCATCAACAAATACATAACCCTTCTTCCAAGAATCCTAAGCCAGTGCTGAATTAATGCACTCCTTAGCCACAAATTCCAGGGATAACTCTAGCAGACAGCTAATGTGCACACAACTTAGTAGCATACTATTTCATTGATATTTAAATGTTAACCATAATGAAGCCAATAAAACATCTATGATAACAGCAATTATATCAGAACAAAGAAGGCCAAACACTGCAAAGGGCACTAATTGACAGTGAACTGTGCCTCACAGGAGCTGCAGGAATTTAACCCTGCTGAGCAGGATGCACCAGGCACACCCCCCCCACTGCGGGAACTCCATGGATTTTGACTGGGGAAAGTTTCAGGTAGAGGTGGGCTTGAGAGGCGCTCTGCAAAGCTTTCCTAGGCACATGAAGCCTTCCCAGCAATGAGGTTTTGTGTCCTGATGGGAGTAAAGACACAACACAGGGGCATTTTTAACACATGAAGGGAAAAAAGCAGTCCTGCTTCCCTGATGCTCCACTGCTAGTGGCTCCGAGGCCTCAGTTTCATTTTGATCCAACTAAGTTTCAACCCTACAGAAACAGCCATACAAACACCAGGAAGCTGCTAGAAAGAGAAAAGTTCAAGAATATTCCAACTCCTCCAAAATCATGCGGGAGAACTTGTATTCTGCAGAGTTCTCCCCAGCTTCATACCTCCCATCTCTTCCAGAACCCAATCTACCCTTGTCCCTTGAAAAATCACTGTCCTCTCAGTTAGAAGTCCTCTCCCTGTAAACTATTCACATCCAAAATGCTGAATCAGGGAACTGAGGTTATAGACAATATTATTTATGCCAGCAAACTTCCCACCTTGGGCCGTGATCCTTGTCAGATCTTGCAAGCTAAGCAGAAGCAGACTGCAGCATTCCTAAGGATCCTCCAAGGACTACTTGGAAGACACATAATGTGGGATCAGCAGTCTTTTGAGGTGGTACATCCTCCAGCAGTCTGAACTGTCACAGTCCCGTTGACTCCAATTTACAACCCCAGAGGAACTACTCTACTAACTCACTCCTCTGCCAGTTGCCCAAACTGGTTAGAGGCACGCATGGAGCTGCTTTCTTCCTTCTGAAGCATAAAGCTGATTTATAGCCTCTACTAATCAGACCTCTTTAAAAGAAAGACTGCTCACTCTGCAATCCTGACATCATTTGAAAACAATTACCTATCTCCTTCCTCCAACTTTTTGTGTAAATTTAACTACATGCAGTTGCATTTCTATTCTGTTCTGACTTGCTCCAGATTCATGTACATCACTGCAATGTGATCACATTAAAATCATTAACTTCCAGAAATGACTGTTGTGTGTGCATTTGTTATGTAATATTTATGCATTATTCTTCACTCTTTTCTCCACCCTCCTGAATAGGAATACAGGTGTTCAGGACTAGATGAGAGCCAGAAAGAGTCGGCACTCATAATGCTAGGAGGAATAACACAACTTCTATGGAAGGTACTTTGGGGAAAGAAAAGAAGGAAAGGGTTTAAATTTTGAACCCTACTTACAATACAAGTATTTTAGTTTAAAAACTCAGGAACTCCAAGCATCCTCTCATGTTCCTTGGACAGAGAGAGCAGAAATCTCTGGCTGTCAGATCAATAGTTAAATATTCTCAACTCTGTAAATTACAGAGTACACAGAGATTTTGTTTCTCCTACTTGGAATTCAATTAATGACATAATTAAGAGTGCACAATGAATATCAGAATGCCTGGTGACTTACTGATCTGAAACAATACTACTTTCATTCCCATATATCTACCCACTCTATTCCAGTTAAATACTGGACATGAACCAAAAGGATCTTCTGGCAATGATGTCAGGAAAAGTTACACAACAAAACAGAATTATCTGAAACATTAACTATTTAATTTCTTCTATTAGTACTCCCATAAGTACACTGTAAAGCAGTTACTGTCTTCATGCTTTCCAGTCACATTTCAAGTGGAAAAATACGTCAGAGGTTAGGGTTTTTGTTACACACATAACACGACAATACCACCTGCTACATGCTAGCTTAACAAAAGCTGTCATATCCTATTTCAGCTTGGCCAAAAGAAAAGACACCATGCAAATGTCCATTCTCCTAAACACAAGGCATCTGGCATAACATACAGAGGTTACTAGCTGTGAATCATTACAACATCCACTGCCATGCCTCGTTTGCAATCTGAAGGGATTACAATGAAAGGGGAAGGGGAGAACATGTCGTGTGCTGAAGATGTCCTTTGTTTTTTGATGGTAACAGAGACTGATTTCCCTCTTCACATTCCACTTGTGCAGCCGATTAGCACAAACAGCTAATCAAATTGAGAAATTATATGGTAGATTAAATTTTTGATTAACATTTTTCCCCAAGCCTTAATAAGCATCTACCATAGCTACTGGAAGTCTGCTGTGCTGGCCATTCAGCTTTTTGATACATGCCAGGCTGCTTTTGTGTCACATCCAGCTGATCACAGGACATGGCAGCATTTGCAGGGGTCTCAGTTAGATAGAAATATTCAGACCTGCTTACTGACAGGTAAATGGAGAAGGAGGGCTAAAAAGGCACCAGCTCATTTATTGTATTTCTGGGTTTGAATGCCTTTTACCATTGGGCACCAGAGATTCTTTACATGCTTCTAACATACATGCTTTGACAGCAGGATGCCTGCAAACAACAGTCCGCACTTCTATGTGCCTACAGGCTTGACTCTAAAAAGTTACACAATGATGTCCATTTCCTTTTCCTGCTTAAAACTCTCTCAACACATTGTGGAAAGGACAAGGTGCTGAGTCGTTTCACCCTGTGATAAACCTGCATTTTGAAAGTGAAACTTGGCAAGGAGCAGAGAGGCAGGAGGGCAAGGCTGGTGGGAACAGGCATCTCAGGTGCTGTGGCACTGGTGCACTAACAAGTCTAACATTTCCTTCTGTCTCCTTCAATTACAGCACTGCTTTATCACTGTATGCTCCTTGGCTGCATATGGAATCCGTGTGTTATGTGTCCATAATACCATGTAATTGGGCCTAATGTAAGATTATTATCTATGTGCATCCAATGGATAGCTGCAAATGGGGCATCTGCAGGCTGCTAACATCCCCAAGAGTGAATTACCGTCATACTCCCCGA
Organism: Psilopsiagon aurifrons; assembly: GCA_025447955.1. Lineage (NCBI taxonomy): Eukaryota > Metazoa > Chordata > Aves > Psittaciformes > Psittacidae > Psilopsiagon > Psilopsiagon aurifrons. The sequence goes on along the minus strand of JAOEHY010036516.1, from coordinate 64,511 downwards.
TTACTGCTTCTCCCACAACTGCCATGGTTTCCAGGCTTCCTATCCCCAGTGCAACCATGCATCAGTAAATGAGACTGGAAAATTTATTAAGCCTTAACCAAGGCATCTTCAAGCATAATTAAGCCTCTCATGTAAATAGTTTTCTTGATAATGTTATTTCTGTTCAGAAGTGGGTGAACGGATGCAGAAAAGACTGAAACAGCACAGTGGGGCTGAGGAAACATCACAGACTGGCCCAGCAGAGACAGAGACAACTTCTGCAAGACCCTGAGGCTCTGGGGGGTAGTGGGGTGCTTCTGAATGAAAATACATGAAGAAACCTTTCCACAGTGTACACGAGGACTGAACCTATTGACTCTGTGCCAGATTAGACACCTCCATCAGTATTTATGCACATAAAGAAGAGATCTTGGGGTCTGTCTGAAATACTAGACATGAAACATGAATTTGGGTGACTGCATTAGCAGCAAACTTTAACATTAACAGTGACAGAACTTTACACCTCTATATTAGATTCACAGCACTTGCTCTTCAACCTCTCTCCAGCTATATAAAAAGCCATTGCAAAGGCAAAACAAATTCTTTGTTCCTTTTATTCAGAAAGGGTTAAGCAAATCAGTAACAGGTTTAAATTTCAGAAGAGGGAATTCTGATTAGGCTACTTACAGGAAAAATACAGAAAACCCCTGTTACAGGGTGTGCAGGCATTAGCAGTGGCAACAGACTGACTTAACCCCTTGTAGGGCTGGCACAGAACCCAGTGATCTTGTCCTGTGCTGGGACAAAACAGGACCACTTCAACCCTCTTCCAGCCTTTGTGTCCCACCACATGTAACTAACAGCAGAGGCATTTTATCAATTGTGAATCTAGATACATTTTTAGTAATAAAGCCAAGAGCTGGATGTGATACACTGCTGTAATTAATGGTTGTAATTAAGATTGAGACGGTAGGGTAGAAGGAGCTGTAATTTCAATAGCTGTAAAGAGCTGTTTTTACGCAGGTCAGAAGGAATTTGCATGAAATTAAGTATTTACTGTTTCTCACGGCCTCTGGTGAAAAAGCAAAATGGCTTTGGCACTCCATCCCTCAGCACTGAGCACGGGACTCACCCTTGACTTTGAAGGCATCCATGATTTGCTCCTTATGCAAGGTCCAAACCTAAACTGGATCTCTACAGGGTTCTGGTGAGTCCTGAGTGGTTCTTGTACTCAATCCTTAGATCTTCCCATAGATTGCTAATTCCCATAGATTGGCTACCATGTGGGTATATAATGAAAGCAACTGATGCTGCACTGATCAATCCATTAATGTCCACTGTTAGAAAACATAATGATTGCACAAGGAGTCTTATTCACTGACATAGCTTAGAAGAGCTCTGATCTGACACCTCAAATTAGCAGCAAGAACAGCAACAGCTGGGTTTTTGTCTCAATATTTGTACCCAACTCTGAAATGAGTTGGCACTGTACAAGGGCTATTTTTAAACACAATGTTAGCCCAGACAAATAATCTTCTAAATAGCCTCCAGGTGACATGTAAAATCCACTGAAATAAGTAACAATAACTAGTTGCCAGTTTGTGGTTTCTGTTCCAGTACTAGTCTTGCTCATGGGTTCCTGTATGTTCTCGTCACAGCAGAGAGGCTCTAGCACTGTTAACTTGGGAAGCTGACATCAGGAACATCACTAGTCTCAAGGATACAGAGGAAAGAATATGTTTGTCTAGAAATGTGTGAAAAATAAAATAAATAGGCTTACCATGGAACGATGCTCAAACCTGCCAGCAGTGTTCACTGCCACAACTGCCTGATTCTTCCCATTCTGTGGCTGAGTTTAATTTGCATATAACTGTTAGATTTTAGCCATTTAAGCTATAAAGGCCAGATGTTTATGGCAGATTTTCTTTTTCCTCCTTGAAGGACTGAGATTACTTTCAAAACCATCAAGCTTTGGGGAAACTGGGTTATTCTAATAACAAATACTTTGTTTAAAATGCCTGTTTCGTCACCCAACAAGAAGTAGGGGGATCACATTTGCCCATAGTGGTCTCTTCAGGGCAATATTAACTAAAGTCCTCTAATTGCTGCATTAACTCTCTCTAGAGACTAGCTGTGCCTTGGCTGGAGTCTCTGGGACTGACAAGGTCAAGAGCTGAGGCTAAGGGCAGAGGAGAGGGAGCAACAGGCCTCGCAGCTAAGAAAATGGTTGAGCAAAGAGACTGGGACAAGGAATAAATTCAAATAGCTAAAAGAGACCATAACAAACCCCTACAGGCCTGTACAATCAAAGATTGTGCTGTCATGTGTACATAAGCAGTGGTAAAATTAAAGATGCTGGTGACTGATGCTCAAACCTTCCTAATGTTATCTTTAGCCCTGTATTTACATTGCAAGTGCACGTACATATCATTATGCCTGAATTTACTTACTTACACTGACACACAAATAAATAATATATGCTAAACCACGATAAAGCAGAAAACAGAATAATAGAATAGAATAAAATGAGCTAAGCCAAGATAATGTAAAATACAAAATAATAAAGCTTATACAGAGAATGAGGCTACACAATTCATTTAGGTTGTGAACTTTGTTAGATATTAAGTCAAGAATGTCATCCACATGGTCTTACATGAAATGCCTTATTGCTTGCCCTCAAGGAAGGCTGCTTTTTTTACATAGAGAAAGACATATCTATTTTCCCACACAATCAAATTGCCTCTATCAGCTGTATAAAATAGAGGTACTCGCTGGGCCCCCAATTCTTCCTAACACCTATGCCCAGAGAGAGTTGAAAAAGCTTTTTAGAGAAATTTCAATCAGCTTTTCAATCTTTTACATTACACTTTAATTCTAGGGAGAAAATACAAATTCAATTCATCCTGAATGGAAATTTTAGCTATAAAAGCACTGGCGCAAAGAGAAAAGAACACAGCCTGGAATTATTCTCCCACTGCTTTATTTTTAAATTAAGGAATCTCCAATGAGTAATCTTTCTAAACTCACACATGGCCCCAGAAACACTGCCTTTAGGTTTTTTTGAATCATGGGATTTTCTCAAGTCTTTGCCCAAAGGCTGCACATTTTTAGTAGACTGTACTGGGAATGGCTGCCATGGCTCTATGTCCCAGTTACATCCATACATTTCTGTATTTGGACTCTGAGAAAGAAAAGTATTTGTGCAAACACTGAATAAATATTCTACACCATCAGGGTGGTTTTGATGTTTCTCTATGGCAGCTGATTTCCAGGGCTGATACTATTTCCTAGAACCACTGGGAACAAGTCCATCACCCCCAGACCAGTGTCCACTGAACTCAGAACAATTCCTGCTGCTGATTTCAGCAGGGACCAAATCTAGTCCCCGCAATCTATTTATTTAGGTGCACATTTTCACAGGAGCCACAGTGACCAAAAATATAATTGAATAAATTTCAACTTACCCAGACTGTGCTTTGTAGATTAATTTGAAAACCTCTTGTTCAGTGAATAACATAATTAAATTAATAATAGGAATTTTCATTTATTTCTTTCCCAGGTTATACAGCAATCTCTCTTTTGGTGTTACCCAACTGCATGCACGTCAGGTACTGTAGTTTATGGATTCTGTGCTACTCCTGCCAAAATCAATGGAAAGTGGATTGAGTTTTTGATGGATACAGCAAGCTGAAAGCCTCCAGAGTGTATTCATGGAAAGGATGAAAAAGAATCAACAAGAGTCAGATCACACAAACCTTAAGTTTGACGCATCAGTACTTCAGCAAAGTACAACAGCTTTCTCAGGTTCCTGCCTGAACAGTTGTTTCTGATTAGTCCTTTCTGAAGCTAAAGCAGTCTTCTAAACACAATCCAATTCAAACTAACGCAGTCCAATTCTATAATTTGAAAGGAGCAAGCAACTTGTGCCATTTGTTCAGGCAGAAGGTATTGAATGATGATTTCCTAGGTAAAAGGTTTCAGCATTCAGTCAGCTGCATGCTGCTGTTTTCTTACAGGACTCCACCAAAAGAAATTCTAAAGAAACTGATTAAATCTGGATCAGAGGGGAACAAAATAATTCTTCAGTACTGTGTTTTAATTTGAGTACAGCGCAACCTTAATGCTACACTCCTCAGCAAAAGCCTCTGTTTTGATAGACTTCCCTACCACAATGAACATATTCTTTTCACACTTGTCAGTGCAACACACTCCAGGAGAGAAAGGACATTCCAAGTGGCAGACAAAAATTAGTTGTCCTTTCAGAGCTGGAGGAAGTGACATTGTAAGGGACTGTGTGACAACATTCACTCTCTTTGGGGCAGTCATTGTGCCAGCCTGTTGCGACTTCATCAAGTACCGCAATGCGGCACTGCGGATTCCTGCAGGTCCCATGGTGGCCACTAGGACTAAGGAAGAGATGAGCTGGCCAAACCCAGGGATGCAGCAGGCAGCTGCTTGAGATGATGTCTATTACTGTTGCATAAATATTACAAGAATTAGAAATGGCACTGCACCACTTCATCCTGAGTAGCTGTTATAAATGCCAAAGGTTTTGCTAAAGTCTTTCAGGAGCCTGGCAACAGGTAACCATGGAAAGTGGGCTGCCAGAGCCCCTTGTTCCTATTCCTCTCCCATGGCAGACCTACCAGGTCCTGCAGGCAAAATAACACCACTTGTTCCTCTTGCCAGAGCAGCCCCTTAATTTTAGGAGCCCAGTGCCTCAGTGCCGCTGGCTCACCGGGCCACTTGGATTCCCACTGGGAGAGAGGAGCAGGAAGACGCCCTGAAAGGCATGATCAGCATGGTGCAGCATGGAACCACAAAGGCAATTCTCAGCTTTCAGAAGCAGAGGAAGGAAATGACACAAAGCTGTTAAAGAGGGAACCTCGCCTTTACTGCCCAAGGTGTCTCCCCAAAATGCAAGAGATACAGACCACATTTGTGGAATTATTTTATCCTCTAGCAGTATGTGCTGCCCCTACATGCAATGAATACATGCTGGACATGAAGGCTAATATATAGACTAGTATAAATCCACATTAATGAAATAGGGAACGTGTATTATACACATTCTGTGAATTTAGACTTGCATGTATGAACAGTTGCTAAGGAGAAGTTACATTCATAGAGGAAAGAAATGTTTTGAAAGAACAAAGACAACACGTAGCTCCTATACAAGGGCAATTACATGTTTCTTGGTGAAACTGGAAAGGGATCCGCTTTCCATCAGGATTCTCTTTCAATATATTAGTGCTTGCGTGCATCGCACAGAAAGAAGGTCAATACATTTAAAAGCACCTCTCCAATTGTTATATTTCTCCCAAACAACACCAATACCAGCTTATATTCATGCACGTGTATGCAATACAGCTAAGAAATCATAACAATTCGAATAGCAGGTACTCACAGTGCTTCATTTGCGTTCAGTCCACAGAGTAAAAAGAAAGTGCAAAATAAAATTTACACAGAAAAAAATTCGAAGCCCTCATGGTCTGTTCAGGAATGTTCTACAAGCACAAGAAGTAGCTAAATTAAAAGGAGTCATACAGTTGTTCTCCGTACTATCTGCCTGCGTACAAAGTATAAACTAACTGCCATTGTGGATGGTCTGTCCTGAATTCTTCAGCCTAAACCTTGGCTGAAGTGCCTCACCTGATCGCTACCGCCCTGGCGTGGATGGGAAGACAGGGTGTCTTGCAGATAAACTGGACCCAACCCTTTTAAGACTTGACTGAAATTGCCCAAGGAGCCAGTCAGAAGCTCGGGTGCTCGCAGAGGGGACTCCCCCCTCCCCAGAGCCCGCCCAGCCCGAGCCTCCTCTTGCACCAACAGGGGCTTCTCAGCGGCCTTCAAGCGTCGTCGCAGAGATGCTGCATTGCGGCAATTTATTTGTCACAGGAGCCAAGTCCAAAGCTGAAAGCCATGGACAAGAGCCGCCTTCCCACCCTCCCTTCTCCCAACAAAGCACTTGTGGTGACAGACACAATCTAAGAATCTAATGGCAAGAGATGCAAAAGCAAATCTAAATCACCAACCTGGTGAACAAAGATCTCGCTCAGTAGATGTTCCTACATTGCTTTATCACAACCATTAACCCAATTTCCATGATTTTCTCTTCTATTTGACCCTTAGATAAACCCCAATCTCAGCCACAGTCTGGCCCTTGCAAACCACAGACACCTCACACCATCCAGCACTGTGAACACAAGAGGGATGAGTGCAATTTTAATGGCACCGCTGTCTGTTGTTTCCTTCAATGCCTTTATGTAGCCACCTCATTTGATGCTCTTTCAACTGACTAAGGTATTTCTTGAGGTATCCCTAAAGTACTCAAGAGCAATGTGGTACAGTACAACAAAGGTTTCTGGATGATCCTGCAGTGTTTGTCTCTAAGGACCTGCAGATGTCATCCATCACTTGTACACACTAAAACAATGCATTTGAATTATTCACCCAAAACAGAAACTTAAGAAATGCAATTCCACTTCAAAAGTATCAAACCAGTTAATATGAAATAGCTTCATTTATGATAACTAAATTAACATAGAAGTTGTGATTATTTGGCTTCAAATTACTGTGAAATTGTTTTATACTTCCACCTTTAATGCAGCTCTTAAATTTTCTATTCTCTGAAACACAAAACTGGACACCTATGTAAAGAAATTGATGCTAATCATGTGTCTTACTTTGTGAAGTTTTTACTATTACTTTGCTGATTTAACCATAACATACATGCTCTTCTCATCATACATACTTACATGTATATATACTTACATTATATGCATAACCTTGCAAGTTGCAGGAAAAAAAAACACTATTTGATTTAGATTTTGTTTTATTTTGATCAGAAGCCTTGCCTCTACCTGTGCATTTTTCAGGTGCAGACGCAACTATGTATTCACTTATAAGCTAACTACACATTACTGTTTTGATTTCCAGGTTACTACAGACACAACATTCGTGTCGCAGCTAAAAATATTGAATACAGCTAATAAGTAGCTGCGCACAGCAGCTGCAGCTGAAGGTTAAATATCTGACACAATGCTTGAAGAGGTAGACCAACAATTCTGCTACACAGAGTTCCCATCATAATTGTACTCTCTCTTTCAGGAGAAACCAGACTTTGGAGTCCTCTCTCATACAAAGACTGGCTGCAGTGCAGAGCCTTTGTCTGTATTGCTCTACCAGCACAGCAGAGAGACAAAAGCAACTGCTGAAAAAGACAAACCATTCACACCCTATAGGTCACATATAATACCCTTAATTGCACACACGGAAAAAAGGCAGTAACTATTATGTGCTTTGAAACATTTTCTGTTCAATTTTTCCTGTTTGGTGACTGACCCCGGAGCAGGCAGGAGTTCCCAGAGTCACCAACAGTTTTGACCCCAAAGGGTGTCACAGCCGGGCTGAGGACATGCTGGCATATTTGATATTGGTGTCATGGAAACCTGCGCCATGCAGGCATGAAGCCTCCTCCCCCAGCCAAAGAGGCCTTATTAATACTGACAGAATTCCGTCCAGCTACCCAAGGATCATCATCCAGCTGCTCTGGGGAGTCAAATCAACAGCGACTTCCAAATCATGGCATGAACAACTACTCATCTACCATGAACTTGTTACTTACACTCACAACTCTGTCATCACCTCAACTTCATCTGCTAGGAGCTTTATTCCCACCATATTCTTCAGCTCAGCTTTTGGTTAAGGTGCCAAGCTGCACGTCTGCATTAAATATACAGTTGAGTGTCCTCTGGGTTGAGTCGTTCACATTGACTTGACTTTCAACAGTCAAAATGCTTGTTCTACATCTTTTATATTACTGATCAAGAAACTGTATTAGTCAAAGGTGAGGGAGGGCAGGTCACAAGATGAGCAGAGCATGCAAATGAAACAGTATCATGGGAGAGAAGGCTTGCTAGAAATCCCTGTGTCTCTGGAGTTTTGACTTCGGAGTCTGTCAGAGCAGTGACTGCAGCACCAGTGAAGGGCTTGCACTACACAAGCCATAAACCCAGGCTTCCTCAAAAAGCATACGGGCCAGTGATTCATGAAACTAATAATTCTAACCTGGCATTGCTCTTACCTTGATAGGTTCTGCAGCCTGCATGGCTCTGGGCTATTCTGAAAGGGAAAAAAACCTCCGACCTAATGAGAGCAGGAAAGGTGAATGAGCACAGCAGTCAACTACTACATATGCTCCAGGAAGGGAAAAATCCATCTTTTCTAAACACGTAATGTAATTAGGCACCCACACTGAGGATTGATAGAAGTGTTCATCAATTTGCTGGAACATGCCTGGAATACTGCAGGATTAGCAAAATCATTGATCAATGAATTTATGCAAATATATTCTCCCCATAAAGACAGAGTTACATTACATCTGTAACAGGCAGCAGCAGTTTGCAGAGGCCCTCTCTTGCCCACTCTTATTTTGTCTCAGCTGGTCTTTGATATAAAGCCTGTCACCACGATGCCATCTGGATAGTGTTCCTTTCACTGTGCTGTACTTCTAACCTCACATTTTGCAATATGTTATAGAATGGAGGTTGTCTCAGATTTCAGCTCCATATCTTGTACAATGACACTACATCTCCCACTGACGTGTATCAGCAAATAAAGACACTCCTTATCAAGCAACAATGCAAGCACCCCATCTTTCCTCCATCAGTCCTTTACAGTAATTGTGCATCTATGTCACTGGGGTCCACCGGGTGTGCAGTGCATTTCTAAGAGTTCTCCAGAAAAAGCCCTTGCTGCAGTTAATCTTACCTCCAACTGATTTATAGAACTGAACCCTTGTAATAACAGCAGCCAGGTTCCGCAAGAGCATTTCTCCATCTTTTAAGACCTACAGCGATACAGGAGGCAGGAAGAATGGGCAGGGTATAAACTACAGGACATTCTAATAAGTAATGGAGTAAAGAAAACTGGAAATTATCATCTGTCCACTGATACCTCCATACTGTGGGTGCACCATTTCCCAACTGCCAAAATGAACTGTGTTCTTCTTCTGGCACAAGTTGATTGTCTGGGATACAAGCTCAACACAGAAAACAAAGGATACCCTCAGAAAAGCCAAACTCCTTGGTTTTCATCTAATTTCACCTAACTGGTAGCTACTCCAATCACTCACATACTACCAATGGTTACTCCCTTCAGTTCTGTGGCACATATTATGTACATGCTGACTGATGAAATAACTAAAGATTTTAAATTCATTTTCTTGACTTACATGCATTTGAGCTAGCAGATACCCTTAGGTAAAAACACCCAAACCACAATCGTTTTAACTTTACTGTATTCAAGTATGAACAAGTAAACCAGCTATGCAAAACATTTTAAATAGAATTCTCATTTTCATTATTCTATTTAGATATTTTGGCATGAGCTATAGGAACCCAATTTACAGAGCTCAAATTGGACCCTGATTGCCTCAACCGACCATAGTTTCCAGCAAAATAGAGGAGGAAATCACATTTGTGTGGTATTTTCAGGCTTTCATTAAGCAATGACATCTCATATATTTAGAATTATGTCATGACATTCGCTCCCTGACTCTCCAGGTTGGGAAAGCAAATAGAAATCTTCTATCTAGGTAAGACATGCCCAGAATAGCATTCTGCAAATAAGTAGACCTGACTGTATAACGGAGTGTTCAGCATACACAAGGCAAACCTAGGAACAATTAAACAGCGGCTGTAGCACAAAATAAAGTTTCTATGACTAAAGGTAGTGCGCATTACAAGCACATTCACCCTGACATCTCTATCAGAAATTGCACAGGTTACTAAATGTTTTATGAAACAGAATCCTTTGTAACAGAAATGTATTGGAATTAATAAAGTAAGGATGAATGACCCAGTTTTGTTTGTAAAATACTCGGATGGCTGATGCGTCAGACAATGACCAGGGGATGCAGATCAGAACTGGTCTGACAGAGCGCACTGGGTCCCCTGTGCCAAGGCACAGACCAAAGGAAAGCATCGCGTGGGGTTGGAGCTGGGCGCTCTTCTGACAACCAGGAAGAGGAGTGAGGCACAAATGTTTGCAGAGACATGGTTAGCTATGCAAACACTAACTTGTTTCTTTTAGATCAAATATTGAGGGCTCATTTGGAACTGAAGTCCCAACTTAAAATTGCTGGGAACGTTTGCGTGACTGCACTTGCACCAATATTACTAGTGAGTGAACTACCATGGTCTTTAGAGTAGAAAGGCGGGTTCCTGCATGTAGTTCATTGCTAAAGACTCAATGACAGAATCAATGCTCATTCATTTAGAAAAGCGGGTGAAACTCAGGAAAAGAGATTTTCAAGCTGAGAGATACGAAAGACATACAACGATTAACATGATTAACAACAACCAAACTCCACAGTCATCCCATACTTGCTCTATACAGCAAGAAATCATTTTCTGCCTTAATAGAAAACTCTCCACAGACCTCCTAGGATTAGCTCTTGGTATGGTAAAGACTTTTGGGTGCAGAATCTGTCTTTTACAGAAAATCTGCAATGAAGAGGATGTGTCCATGCTCCAGATGCTCTGGCTATCACTCAAAGTAGGATGAAAACCACTTTTACAATATAAACCAAGGAGAACACTCCATCTAAGTTGCCTACAGCGACTCCTGATTCTCTCTCTCCTATCCATATGGCACAACTGCCATGTCACCACACAGATTTCGAGCTACCCCAGTGAGGCAAGCCAATAATAAATAAAGGCTTTTTTTGCTAAATTGAGTTCTGCATCTTACTGTCCAATGGGTCCTAAAAACACAAATGTTGTTCAGCCCTTCCAGTCTAATGACAGTAGCACACCCATTCACTTCAGTTTACCCAGTTCCAATGAACCTGATGAACCACCTTCAAATTAATTCCTTTTATTCATGTATCCTAAGAGACTGAAGGTGAAATTCTGAGAGAGTTTTATCACCTATGCTTCATAATTTCGGACATTTGGAAATACAGTTCTGGACTTATCTCTAGCCTACAAAGGATATGAACACTGTATTGCACATGCATTAAGGAATACGGCACAATTATTTTGAGGACTTTGGGGGTTGGGTTTATTTGTGAGGTTTTTTAATAATCTTTCAATGTTCTACACTAATACATATTTCTCAATAATATTGTTATTGCCAGCTACTGCCAAAGGACACAGCTACAAATTCAGCAGAGCAGAAAACCTCCCACTGAAAATGACACTATAGCTAGGTAAAGTTCCACATTCATTTTCTTCTACATTTCTGCACATTTCCAACAGGCCATAAGTTAGTTAATAACTTGTGCCACCCCTTCAAAAAAGCATGCCCCTTTTCCATTTAGTTACTAGTTCAGTGGTCACACACACCTTTCTGTGTCTTGGAATGCAAGAAACCTACTGAAATCTGCTTTATCATCTTATGAAAAGGGGAGAGGAAGTATGTCAACAAGAAAAATCCTTATTTTAGCAACAGATTAAAGGCAAAACCTTTATGGGAAATAATACAGAAAATCTGACTAATGAACAAACTGAGACCCACTGCAAATACCAGGAGCTGTTTAAGAGAGGATGTCAGTGATGCATGTAATTTCTCAGATAATACTTCACCTTGCTGCAGGGGCGAAGACAATCAATAGAAGGCACCAATGCACTTCATAGTCATCATTATTGCAGCTTTTTAACCCAAAACTCGGTCACCATCAGCACTTGGCACCTTCATTATGGTCTACATAGGTCAGGGATTAGGACAATTATGGAAGCTCATAAACTAGCAGTGACCAAAAGACCGTGCGTGTGCTGGGAGCTGCAGTCAGCACCTTAGGCTGGTCCAAGCTCCAGCTGAGATTAGCATCTCATTGCCCCAGGTCATGTACTGAAATTAGCCACAAATTTCAGCCCTGTTCCCATCTCTGCTCATCTGCTAGGGATGTATTCATAATGTGGAAAAAGAAAATAATAGTAGTGAGTGGAAACAGCTTGTTGATAGAAGAAATAACTAATGTGGACCATGGAGTGCTCTTCATTTTGAAGGACAACTGCACAACTTTCTCCTCTTCTTATATCTACCAAATCACCAAGCTCCTTGCACTTGGGTTTTGAGGAATTCAAGGTGAAAGAACAGCGCAGTCCAGAAACCAAAATGATTTTAAAGGAAGTGTTTAGGGTTTTGTTCAAGTAATGCTTGGCATTTGGTGTCTGCCCTGAGTTATCTGCAGAATTTAGAGCTCTGTAGATGGGTGGGTGTGCAGAGAAAAGATGCAGAAGTGGAAATGTTTGGTACCAGAAAGGCCACAAGTTTTCAGGAAGCTAAAGAAGAAATACATTATTTGGTACCTTAGCAAACTCTCCAAGCAGATAATCAGAGTAATTTTTGCCAGAATCATTAAATATTTCCTACGCACTGATTTACAGGTTAGAACATATCCGCATAAAATACATTGTGGGTCTGAAATGATGAAATTTAGTTTCCCTTAATATGTTTTGATGGTTCATATTGCTTTAATTATTTAACATTTTTGACTTTTACAACTGAAGATATGATATTCTCTGGGGCATTGAGCTAATTAATTTTGATAGAGAGATTAAATACTCAAATTTTCTTTGAAGAAAAACTTGGGAAAAAAGATCAGATTAAGTTGGAAATAGAAAACTCCCATTTTGTAACTGCAAGAAAAATACCTCTAGAAATAGACACTATCAATCTATTTTCTCATCTTTTAGAAATAAGATTGATTTTTCCTGTAGCAGTATGTCTGTGCTGAAAATTAAAAATGCATTAAAGGCCTGATTAGGATGTATTTTTTATATCCCCCTTTTCTCCCACCCACAAATAACTGGCATAGAATTAACTGAGTAAAAGCAGAGAGGTAAATAAACTAATTCAACATTTACTACATTCTGGGGTGAAGAAATGCAATCCCAGCAACTTTTTCATAGCCTGCAGACTTGGTGTATTAGAAAAAAAGGCTCATTTATTATCCAGACTATTTCAGTGAAAGCCATAGCACAGTCTGTCTGATTCACCCGCTGCAGATAGGGAAAATCAGCCCATCAGAAAAAGAGAAAAGCCTCAGTTTTAGAGGTGTTCATGATTTCTTTCTCCTTGTCTGTCTGTCTTTCCCACATGGGAGACTTTTCAATCTGACAGACAAGTGAAACTTTATAGCGGTAACACATTGCTTTTCCTGAAAAATGCTATTCATAAAGAAATCAAACAATACTCTTGACAACATAAGTTGCCAGATAAGGAACTCTGCAGGTACCTACTGTTAGCTCAGTATGAGCGACACACACTCTCTGATCCCTAGCTGTATCCCAGCCTGGGAAACAGAGGGGCCAAAGGTGTCCCAGATGACTGTGATGGATAAACACAGACAGCCACCACCCCCTGGTCCCTCAGAAACCTGAACTTGCTTCTGCGGAAAATGATGACAAAACTCCTTTGAGCATCAGTTCAAGCTAGGTAGAGCCCTTGGGGATGTTTCCTTGGGGAAACATCAGCTGTGTTTCAAACTACTGCGTTGTGTGTGGCACAGCACTGCCTATTATAGCCTGTTATTTTGCCTGTTTTTGGAAGCCAAAGGCAATGTCTAGAATCTGCAGGTGCCAGGTCTGTGTGAGGCAGGTGCTTCTTTTAACAATGTACTATTTGCTGTTTCAGCCCCAGTGACATAAAGGCAAGCTTTTCAGCAGCCTGAGCAGGCCCTCCTTGCTGTATTTAAGTATACACTGCTTCAGTGCTGGACCAGCCCCAGTTCAGATGCTGAGGGTGTCTGTTCCCTACCACCCCTGCTCCCTCTCCATTTTGGCTGAGGACTGTGCTTGCACAGGTATTAACACTTTCAGCTTTGCAGTATTAACTTTCAGGTAACAAGGGAAGCTTTGTATCAGCTCATATAGTCAAAACCTATTCCAGAAAAGGTCTCTGAGTGAACAAGTAACTATTAGTAATAAGCAAATTATCTACTCAGATACTGAGCTCTGGGTAATACTGGATGTTACATTACAGTGACAGTGCTCTAAATCTAACGTGCTTTTTCTCTGTTAGAGTTAGCACTCACTGTCAAATCCTTTCTTCTTTTTTTGGTCTGTGCTGCAGTCTTAACAGTCGATGTGTAAAGTTTGTGGTACATGAAGAGCACAACGTGGTGTTATTTCAGCCCTCAGAGAAGGATCCTCCCCAGAAGCCAATGACTGCACTGAACAAGCCTGCCAAACGCCTGTCTCTCCTCCCTCTTACATACCAAACACCATTTAAACAGCTTTTTGTCTAGGGCAATTGTCAGATATCTCATAATATTGCTCCCCATGAACCTGTTACCCATCCGCTCCCCAACATTACACAGAGCTGGCCAGGTTGCCGGCTGCAGAGCATACCTCGGATGCACTTTGAATACTGCTGAACCTCCTCTGCTCCACGCAGCAGCAAGCACGGCAATATCCCCGTTCCTCAGAACAGCAGCACAGAAGTCGTCTATTGTGGTTTAATTAGCAGTAACCCCAGGCTGGGGGAACGTGAGATCCTACTCTGCTACCTACAGCACTGGTGTGAGGTGGGAAGGAAGGATAAAGACTCCAGGCTCACCCAGCACTGCAGCACGGGCAGAGCTGCCCCCCCGCCGCCCCAGCATAGCACCAAGTCAACTCACAGGATCTCCAGGTCGCGCAGGGCTCGGAAGGCTCCATCTTCGATGCAGCTGATCTGGTTGTTGTCCAGTTGCCTGCAGAAAGGAAGGGAAAGGATGAAGGCTGGCGAGGATGGGCAGAGCTGTCTGGGAGCACCAGGCTGGGGCTTCCCCGTGCCCGAGGTGTCCCTGCACCCCCTCGCAGCACCTGCTCCCACCCGGCGCAGGGCTGGCGGCTGCCACGCTGCGCTGGCGGTGCCGCTGCTGCCTGACAGCGCCGCACGCTCCCGCGCACTGGAGCCTGGCAGGTCTCAGTAAATATTAATTGTGCTGCTTTTTTTTTTTTTTTAAAGGCAGAAGGGAGTAATTTCATTACATTGGGGCATCCAATCCATTATGAGCTTTTACCGGCATGTCACTGGAACAATTTCATTAAGCTAAAGGCCTGTAAATCATTGGAGGTCACTGTGTTGCCCTCCGTGACCTCCCAGAATGCCTTTTTTTTCTTTTACTGGAAGTTGGAGTCCTCTGTCCTGACAGTACTAAATCTCCAGGCTTTATCTGCCCGAGAGCTGTGAGAGTGCACAGGGAATATACCAATTCCAAATTAGACCCAACTAATCTAATTTCATAGTCTTTTTATTATTCTAAGCACCAAATGTCTGTGGTGGTTCGATGCCTCTCTGCATTGTTACTGGTCCCATCTGGTAGCCCATTCTATTGAAAGATCTCTGACTAAATACAGATTCTGTCTAACTGCATCAGGGAGAGCAACCCAGTGACAGAAAGCATTATACACACGTACACTTAAGATGCTATTTTGCTTCAAAACGTGTAATTTAATATTTGGATGGTGGAGCTCTCTCATTTGTCTCCCTGCATATGCATGATTTCAATACATTTCACAATACATGTGACACAGCAGTACAGCTACATCTGTCTTTTTTTGCTTCGAAAATTAAAGACGTAAGTTTTAATTTAAAATTCAGTGATTAAATTTTCTGACACCTGATGTCTTAAATTTTACACTTGGAGAAATAAAATTATTTCCCTACCCATGTGGAAATGAAATATCTGCATTTCATAAAAACAGATACAAGCTCCTGACTCTATATTATACAGTCCTTTGCGCAACATAAACTGTAGATGTAGTGAGGAATGGACAGTTTGCCCTGTGTGTGTAAAGTATCATACACAAAGATACCAAGATTGCATTGCAGTTTCTGGCTGCTATTAAAAAAATACTAAATATATACACAGAGATTGCAAATACATTACACCCAAGTATAACGTATTTGTATAGTCATACCAACTTCTACCCAATTATTTGCTGTGCCTAAGTTTTGGTCTAAATAGACATTTGTCACAACTCTTTTATTATACTACAATAAAGCACAGACAGAGCAAGTATAATTTTTATGCACCTCTTTTAAGGATTGAGCTTGATCAACTAACATTCAGTATCTTGAATATGTATAGATTTGACAGCTACAGAAAGTTTATCCTTTGCAGTTTGTATCCTAATGTAGTCTGATCACGATATGCATGAAACCCCATGCACCCTGTAAGGTCTACTTCAACCTGACAGATACCGGGATGCACAATCATCCAAAATGGACTTTTCTGTACCATAACACTTCATGCATAGTATATGTACCTATGTTTGTAGATATAAACATACATATTTATGCTCTCTCTGTTTCTCCCACCACCTAGCATAGATGCTAAAAACTATATATTTTTGACTGCTGGGAGGACCAGTGGCTGCTGAGAGGCTTTTTCTGAAATCTCTGGTTAATTGTGTGGGTTGCTAAAAATTGATTGCTCAACCAGAAACGATGCTACATTTCAGGAGGGATAAACTTAAAATGCATTAACTATAACGCTGGTTGCACGACTGAGTACTTTACACTTTGCTTTATTAAGCATAAAGTTGTCATATGCTAGCATGACAAAGAGAAAGCAGGGCAACTTGAGAAACACCTCTCTCTTTTTCTATGGGAAGGAAAGCACTATATATGGCCTATTTTTATTTCAGTTGGACTATAATATTGTGGTTTTTGCCAAATACACTAAAATAAGCAAAAAAACCCAGTATTCAGTCACAAAGTCTTCTGATTAAAGGGTTTCACAGGAGCTGTATTGGATTTTAAAATAATGCTACTCATAGATTGATTTTTGTTGAAAAAGCATAATGACAATCATATTTCCATAGGTCCAGTCAGCTGGCGTGAACAACCAGGTTTAGCCTGCGAATAACTCACCTCTGGATGCCCAGAAGACATGCACCGAGCATGATAGTAAATGGGGAAAATATTAATCAGATATACACCTTGATTCTGCGTGCCCCATAGAATAAATGTGCACGTTCTCTGGTGATCCACACATTTAACCCTTCTCTGTAACAGAGCTCATGTCTCCTGGTATCTATCAGGCTAAAGTATTCAGACCTGCATTAAACTCTAAGCATGAGAATTTCTTCTCAAAATGAAGAGAATTAAAATTAGTATGACTGTTTTTAAGATCCTTCACCTCCCATTTATTTCTTTATATGGCAAGATGCAAATTCTCTTTCTTTGCCTCTGAAGAGCCACCTGGTGAGAGGTTAAGCAGAGACTAGAGATTTAAGAGTTTCAAGTCTAAACAACATCTTCCTTCCAAGACAATGCTTCAAGTTTTGAGAAAACTTCACATGAAGCCTGAAGGCAAAGGCAGGTGCTCAACTCATACTTTTATACTTCTGAAAAGAAAGCTCCTGTGATGTGGGCAATACACAGAGACAAACCTAACATTTGTTGAGAAGAACATCTTAGAATCATAGAATAGTTAGGTTGGGAAGGACCTTAAGATCATCTATTTCCAAACCCTTGCCATAGGTTCTTCTTGCCTGAAGAAAACTAACCATGTGCAGAGAAAGTGAAAATGCAACTTTGAAAATGAGAAAACAAAAAAGGAAAGTCAGTATTTTGAAACAGGTGGCACTTCCTGGAAGAACATGGGACTGCTCTCCTTTCCATCGCTGCCATCTGGATGGAGCAGTCACACGTAGAGTGTTGCTACCCCAGGCACAGATCAGCTGCTCAGGCTTACAGGTGAACTTAGAAAATGGTCTCAGCCAGTAGAAGCAGTTACTCAGTTTTAAATGCCATCTCTATTTGTCAGCGTTCGTACCCTTTCTGGAAGATCTTTTTCTCCTTACTATTACAAACAAGGTGTAAGGCATGTAATGGTGTAATGTAAAGGCGAACAAAGGTCAGACAACACAAGCTCAGATTTAAGAGACAATTTTAACATGTACAAAGTCACTTTTTCTACTTCCATTTACTCCTGTCTTTTGAAGGAACACAGCACTTACCACAGACTATCTGAAACTACGAAGTGATTCAACTGCCTCTGAAGGAAATGAGGGTTATCACATGGAAAATGAGAGCCTCTATATTTAAGAGACAAAACGGAGAATGGAAGCCACAGTAACAGCTCTATGAAACAGCCACACAATTCATGGCACATTATAAAAGCTACAAGCCAAGGCATGGACAAATAAGCACTGCCCAAATTTGAACTTCCAAGTTTTTACTAATGTACATAGACATCTAACTTTTTATTTAAAGTGTTTCGTGTTCAAGCTGAAGCTCTCATGCACAAGAGACAACACACTGGACCTGGGCTGGGGATATTGTCAGAAATGTTCCTGCTCCAACAGCAAAGAGAAGAGATCACAGCCTGGGAAACCCAGCAGCTCATGTGTGATTGAATTACCCATTGTGGTCCTCAGAGGCTCCAGGGATCTGAGATTTCCATGACAGGCAACTAGCAATGAGCAGTACTAACAAAGAGCAATTCCAGAAGATCTCAGAGAACGGAGAGAACCACTTGAGCAAGGAAAATAGTAAATGGGGTATGGGATTGAGGTGAAGTGTGATACAGATTAATACTTAGAAAGAATACAAGAATTTATAAAACCACTTGGAGAATTAGGCATCTTTCATATGGTAGACCTGTAATACACAGTGCTGCATGTAGTATTATAATCTGACTAACCTTGACTAGTCTCAATTTTCACTAAAAAGCAGGAAAATTATGTGACTAAATTATGTGCAGCTGATTGATCTCTATCTTTGAAATTGATGCTTTAAAGAAAAAAATTATATAAATCACCTTTCTATGAAACAAGAAATATTGATGAATCCTAATAGTTTGATATCGCTGGACAGTCTATGGGGTGGCCAAGACACCCCTTTAACTGTTTAAAACACAATTCCCCTGGCAGAGTATAACTCCAGCTTATCCATTTAGATTTGTACGTTATCTATCATACATGAGAATAAAATTTCAAGTAACATTTAGAAGGAATAGGATTTTACAATGTTGATATTCTTTTGTTATTTGATATCCTTTAAATACTGAAGTTTGGAAGTTTTGCTTACAACAATAAGGAATATTTACTTTACAAATTCATTTGAAAGATAAAAATCCCAAGCAACAAAGCTGATATCATTTTAATTATGCTATTAGAATTAAGATTTTATTTTCTTCTTAAACCAAAACTATTCTAAAAGATTGAAGAAGCAAATTCATCCAGAGAAATTTTTCCAAATCATAAATAACCTAATCTTTTACTAACATTAGCAACTACCAGCAAAAGTTCCTGTTTAAAACGCTACATCTGTACTACTAGCATGCTTCTCCGTAGGGCACCAACTAATCTGATGGCATGCATGCTTTCAGTATTTTTCTGCAAATAGCTATCCTCACATTCATGAGGAAGAGGTCCTCCAAGCATCATCATTTCACAGTAACAAACTGTATCATCAGTGTTTTGCACTTTGTTTCAGTGATGGGGTTCTTTTTCCATGTACAAACACTACCAAGGCCACCGCAGAGCTCAAATATTAATCTGGTTTTTATTATACTGTGACACTAGTTTAATTACTGTAACATCTTCCTACATTTTGTTCAGAATATAGTTAAATAATTAAATAAAAGCCTGTATTAACAAGTACTGTAATATATACTTTTCAGCTTTCTTTGTTTCTCATACTGTTCAGCATAAAAAGAAGTGTTAGAATAGTAGTGTATGAAATTACTCTGCTAATGTTACAGATATTTACTGCTACAGATATCAGATTAAGCAAGAGCCATTTCCTCATTAATAAAAGACTTGCCTATTTAGCCAGAATTAAAGGTGAAGTATTTCAAGGAATTTTCAATAGCCATTTCACTGTAACTTACTATAGAACTTAGAGAATTCTTGTTAGGAAGAAAGGGAATTTGATTTATTAAATCTCCAAAAGAACCTCAACACATTTTACAACATTTTCCCCAAACCTACTCACTTTTTTACTAATCCAGCCTGATGGGTCTATGCCATCAATGTGCTGCAAAGTTTAGACCCAAATCCTGTAAGAATCACTAACCTGTAAGAATTAGACAGACCCTCTACAACATTTATTGCCCATCCTCCAAAACAGCCCTCGTATAACTTTGGGAATGTTAACATTTCAAAGGAAAGTGACACCAGGATATCTATGTGAAATTTATCACATAGCAAACTAAGGTCCTTATGATTAAATTGGTAAGGAAGCACCATAAGTGGTAATAGATGCTCCTTTAAAATCATACAAATTCAATTAAATTGAAAAAAATATAGATTTTTTTTCAAAGTGCTTTTCATGCATTTTTTCATGCTTAATTTTTACTCTGTATTGATGCTTTACTAAAATAATTCTGGAAGAACTTGCTTGTACTAGAAAACTTAGACAATAGATATGTTGCATTCAACATGAATTTAACTCCCAAGTGGAGTAAAACGGTGGTTCAGAACAGCAGTGGCAAAGCTGCTGTGAACAAGCTGAAATCTCGCTCTGGGATTTTTACAAGTGTTCCAAAAATTCCTTTTTTGTTGTTTTTTCATAAAGATGTGGTTTTGCCAAAAGCTACTGTGAAGCATTGTGCAGAAACAACTCATCTGCATGAAATAATTGGGCACAGTTCTACTCTCTGCTTCAGTTATCATAACCAACCTATGTTGCCAGGTTGTTGAACAAGGAGGAAGGAATATCTGATCTGGAAGGGAAGACTTGCTTTTAAATACATACTCTGCAGACTATTTAAAAGTATCAAGTATTTACTGTAAGTTGCATTATTACTTTAACTCACAATTCCAAGTGCTGCTGTCAAAAAACAGACATCATTCCAGCTTAATGCAAAACTCAAGTGGCAAATGAGCATGCTGACTACTCATGCCTCTTCTCACAAGGATAAATACAACAAAGCCAAGATTTTCTTTCAATATCAGGGGGGTTACAACAATATTTTTTCTTCTTTCTTTAACTCTCATGGTTGCTGATGTAACAAACAGTGCATACCAAGCACAGAATGGCTGTCTCCATAGCAATTGGGGCAGGTTTTGCCGTTTCCCTAGTTACTCTTGACTGATAACCATCTGTTGTTCTCCTCTGCCACAGCCCCAAATGGGAAAAGGGGAAGAAATAAGGAAGAAAAAAATGGGTGTTAGAGAATAGGCAAGTTACTTACAATAGTGTTTTTTACATTTTTCAGAGGATTTGCACTTACTTAAACCTTTATTTACTGTTATTTTCAGTTGACAAGTATCAAACACCACATGTAAAGAAAGTTTATTCCTAAATGTTACTAATTATTCACTTTATTAACACTAGCTCATACTGGGGAGTCATATTAGGAAAATTAATAGGAAATCATATCGTTAGGAATGTTACTATGAAACTGTGGAAAATCTGAAACTAAGGCATTTATATAGAAAAAAAAATGCAAATATTTAAGCTAAATAATTAGTAGACATTTGTAATGTACATAGAGCACGGGGTAGAGCACTGCAGCATCCACCCAGCTGTTGCAGGTGGGAAAGGATCACTAAGGCACTGCTACTTTCCGCCTGAACTGCAATAACTGTTGGAAGTTACCTCTGTGGCTATCACTTCCTTCAAACCTTGAGGCCCTTCCTCTCCTCCAGCAAGCTTGTGTGGTGCTACAGGGGAGACAATGTGGGACTGCAGGGGCAGGCTCCCCATGCCCGCATCCTTCTTTGAGGGCAGCAGCACCGCTGCATTTGCACCACGGGCAGCCCCTACGGTCCTGCTGCCCAAGGTCTGCACCAAGATACGCACCATAACAGGGTCACATAAACTCATGGACCATCATGGTATTAGTTACATGGAACTAATGGCACGTAAGTCATGCTCACTTCGAAGGAAATCCAAACAAGCCTCCACAGGCAAGCTGCTATGGCAGATCAATACAGTGCAGGCAACCGGGATTTGGGCTTTTTCCTTGAAAACAAGGCTTCCTATGTCCTGGGTAGTAACAAATTCATTACAGAACCAAAATGTACAAAAGAAAAAGAATGCTTCGTGCTGGAATATTGACATTTATATCAGCTATCAAAGCAAAGGGAATTTGTTTGGAGCTCTCCTACTACTGAGGAGCCCCCATTGTATTTCTTCATTGTGGCTTCAGTAGGCCAGAGGACTGCAAAACAATGCAGAGTGATACAAGAGGTAATGGTTGGACTTGATGATCTTAAAGGTCTTTTCCAACCTAATCGATTCTATGATTTTCCATGATCCTAAGGAGGCAGGGCCACTGCTCTGCTGGTTCTTATCGGCAGCGGGACAGGAAATGTGCTGGACACAGATGGCATTGTTGCTGCCCTGTGGACACCACTAATGCACTTCCCATCCCCTGCTAGCAGGAGCTCCAGCAGTGCAGGGCTGCCTAGGGCTTACTGGGACTATGGCTAAAGATGCCTCTGGTACTGCCAGGATAATGGGTGGGATGCACTGAACCAGTATGGTTATTTAACAATAAGCAAGGGTGCTGCTTAGCAAAAATCATAATAATTCTGTTGTTTCATTGTCTATACATTTATATTATTTTTATTTTTACTAATAATGCATGAAATTCAGCTTCAAGAGGAAAAAACAGAGCTCTCGTGCCTTTAAGATGCTTTGATTTTTTCAGCAAACATGAAGATTACATGCTGAGATGGAGGCCGTGTCAGAGAGCAAGTGCAACCAACCTCACAGTTAAGTGAAGGTAAACGGGCCCAGGACCAGACACCAGAAGTACCTATTTTATACTGTTAGGAAGATGACAGAGCAAAAGGAATCTTGACATTAGATTTCCAGACATCTGTCCCCTTCAAAATCACATATTACATTAATTCCATCACCTGCAGTCATACCACAAACTGAGGTATGTTTCCAAGCTCTTAAGACAAAAATTAGGAGGAAATTATACCAAAACAGTAAATGTTGTGAATAAAGACACAGCAGAGTGTCAAACTTGTTACACGGAGGGTAAATTTGGGCAAAGCAGTAAAGATTCTTGCGCTTTGGTGACCTTTTTTTTAATTAGAAAAGTAATGTTAAAATTTGGTAGATGAATACCCAAATAATTATCATTTTACACTTACAAACTGTGGTATCTTCGTATAACACACAAATAAATTTCTCAAGCAGATGCTGGTTTATCAGACTGTTCTGAAACACCAAAATTGGCCCATTAAAGCTGTAAAGGGAAGAACAGGTTTGAACATCTCAGTGCCTCTGATATCGGCTTCCAGTGCTGATCCTGCTTAGCACAGGCTCCTCAGCTTCTCTACAGGGTTCCAAACAGCAGACCATTGCATCTTTGCTCCAGCCCAGATTTTAGGATGAATACATGGCACTCCAGATGATGAAAGGTGTGGTGGGGGCTGCTTCCAGGTTTTTTGGCTGGTTTTACCCCTTTTCTACACATCAGGCAACAGTAACTTGCTTTTGAGACAACAAATTTAAATTGTTCTAGTAATTTCCAGTGTAAAATTGGCCATTGACAAACAAGCAATGAAAAATGACTGTTTCCAATTGTTGTAAGATAAGAAGTCATTTGACTTCACTATAGCTTTGTCTTATTCATTGTCTACCTGTCTGGGCACTATCAAAGGCAGGGATTTTTGTTTTAACATGCAAATGCTCCTAAATGGCTGAGGTCCACATGCACCTCCAGATTCCATCTCCTCATTCTGATTACACATATCTCTGCTTTGCAGGTATGTGACTTCTCGGGCCTACTGAAAAAAGCAGCAGACCTAAGTACATCATGTAACTATGCTCCTAAGGCTGTAGCCCTCCTATTGATACAAACCAAGGCCAGCAATGGATAGCATAAAGACATCTGAAATTTGTTTTCCTGTGGTTGCTTCAATGTGCATGCAATGATCCTCAGTTTTTAAGAGTCTTTGTATTTGTCACTTCTTAGCATCACATCTCATCTTGCAAGACAGATCTGTGGTTGACTTTAATCAATACTAGATAAGCATATGGGCAGGTTTAGATGAGCTGGAGCTAAGGGTGAGAGGGAGATGTTAGAATTCAGCCTGAAGCTTCTGAGCTTTTAAAGCATTTATCTCAAACTTCATTCTCACTACTCAAGGCAATGAATTCAAATTCAGCATCCAAATTCCCACCTGAATTCCTTCTTATGGTGTGATTCTGTACTTCATTGCCTCAAATCTGCTTTTTCTCCAATGTGATTTCAAACAAATAAGTTAACATAAGGTATGCTTTGGATTTTTGCATTACCAGCTTGTGCTACAACTTTAATGAACGGGTGGGCTCTTGCTGTGTACTTTGATATATTTACTTACATTTGTACTATGCTCATAAAAATAGCACTCTGTCCTTCTCTGGGCAATCTGTGCTTACATATGTAACTTATGGAGATACGTAAGTGCATTTGCTTACTCATATACGAGTAAGCAAATAACATCCCTGTTACTCTGAGAAGACTGGTAAAGGGTTCAAATAAGTGCTAAAATCTGTTGGTTTATTACTGTCACAAAGTGGGGTATCCTCATGAAACAGGCTGAAAAAAAGAAACCAGTGTTTCCAAATCAGGGAAGATCCCTCCGTGACAAAGCAGTGACTGTCGAAGCGTGGCTTCAGGCCTGAGGGGGTGCAGGGTCACCACCTCACCGAGGGCTAGGAGACTAGTGATGTGAAAGCACCTTTGTCACAGACACCCCAAAATGTCAGGAGATCAGTTCAGGTTGGAAGGAGGTAAGCTGTGAGCAACTGCAGAATGGAGACCGTTGCCTGGAGGCTGCTCTGGGCCATACACTGTAAGCACTTAGCTTTAACTTCTGCACTTCCACCAAACAGCCTTCTCCAAACTTACAACCTTTCATTTCAGCTCTGTAAGTATTGCTTTGTCCTGTCTGCTACATGGTGAGGCCCATAGGGGAGGAAACTTCATTTCTGCATGTATTCAGAGCTTTGCACAATAGTCCTGAGCAGGCCTGTCTAAAGGTGACTTCTCATTATCAGCATTGCTGAAGTCCACTCATAGACATGAAATGGCTTTCTGGCAGTTATACATGGATTTGAAGACCTATTCTTCTTCCTCCAGAAGTTGTCCATACTCAACTTAATCATCCTATGACATCTTTCATGAAGATGTCATCACACAAAATATGTGACTTGCGTTCTCCTTTGCCATCCACTCTTTTGCCCAGGTCTCCACCACGTCTGGAACACTTGCAAAACACACCTACACTGTCAATGAAGTGCCTGCACATAACAAGGGAAAGCCCAAAACACTTAACATGTCATCTTCAGAACAAGGAGGGTTAGGAAAGAATAACCCAGAGAGAACTGTAGGAAAGGAAAGAAAACAAAGGACCTGATACACCAAATTGGAACCAAAATTAATGTTGCTTTTTTTTCTCTGGGGACCAATTTTTAAATACTTTGAGAAGTGCTATGGTAATACACAGGAAACCAGATCACAGATGATGAAAAAGAAAGCCATTTTGTTTGATTGTTTTAAAGCCAGCCAAATCCATGTCACATGTGAAATATTTATCACCCAGGGTAAGGACAGCAATCCATCCTGCAGATTTATGTTTACAAGCACTCTGTACAAACGCTCCTATTTGAACACCCCTATGAACCATAAGCATCCAATATGTTTGGACCACTACATTCAGTTTTTGTTAGCAGATCTATAACTTGGCGATCAATGTTTTAGCAAAGCAGTATGGCACTGCTATGCATCCTGCAGGAACAGGGCACAAATCACGTGTGACAACTCTTCTGCATATTCACCAGGGGGGATGTATTCTCACCTACATGAAAGCACAGGCCTATTTCTTTGAATTCATAAAAGAAAATGTCATCCATCTATTTTAGGCATTTACGTGACTGCTGTAGTACTGGAGTCCCTTACCCTTTAATGTATATACTCCTCCTCCCGTGGGTGCAGGGCTGTCAGCAGGAAAGTTAGACTTTACAGCACTGCAGAAACTGAACCCAGCACTTCCAGTTCCACTAACCTACATTATTTCTAAACTCAAGTAAGCTTCCCTGGCCTCGGGACATGTAAAGTACCAACACAGAAACACAGAACAGGGAGAGTTCATATCCAAAGCGCTGAACACCACTCAATGTGATAGACAGTCACTGATAACATTACTACAGTAATGTTTATAAAGATAGAGGTGAAGTGGGTGTAACAGCACTCATGTTTTACTGAACTGCAGTACTTAAAAGCAAAAATATCATCAAACCCCCTTTACTGATTACTGAGACCCTCACATAAGTTTAGATCTTGAATAGAGCTTAAAAGCAGTCTGACTTTCAGTTTTCCTTCTGGACTGCTGTTCACTTGGGGAGATTAACTGCTGGACAAGGAATAACTTGACCCTGGATATGGAACTTCACAGTTTAGAAAGCTTCACACCAAGGGACAACCATAACCTCCAAGACAACACACACTGCGAAAAACAGGACAATAGATCACCCTCAAAGAGCTTCATTCCACCTCGCAGGAGACTTGAGTAAGGTAACTCAAAAGCCTGCATTTATCTATAAATGCAGGACTTACAGTAAACAGAAATGTGAAATATTCCATTTAAAACTGGTAAAAACAGCATCACAAAATAACTCCACCCCAATTTAAAAAGAAAAAATAAATACAGGTAGAAGATGGCTTATCATTAGAAATATTGTTGGTATTATTAACTAATTTTCCACCTTTCATCTAACATCAACAAGAAATATTGCACAGGCAGTTTATACACATAATTTCCTAGAATTTATAACTTCAAGATTTTTCTCCACAAATTGCAAAGTTTTTGTTTTAAGAAGAATTTCATCCTGAAATTAACAGGTGATTTTTAAATATCAGTGATTACACATCTGAACTGTTCCTTCATATTTACTTAGCAGCCACTGAATAATGATTCTACAAGCCTGACAAAATTGAAACCATTAACAAAGAATCTTACAAGTTAACTTAGTCTATAGATTTGAGATTTCCTTGCTATGTGGCATTTTTTATTAGTATTTTTTCCTGAAATTAGTCCATAAATGTGCTCCTGGCAGAGGCAGCTGCTTCTTCTGCCAGGACTGTTTTAACAAAAAGGCTGTCATGTGCAAGAGAACTTCTACTCCCCAGCACGATTAGGTAGCAAGTTGGGATCAAAAGAGCATAGCAGTTACCTTGCCTGACCCTTTAACCAAAATCTTAACCATCTAATTCATACTGAAGTGCGACAGCACTGAAACTGAATGGCCACAGAAAAGCCTTGCCCCAAAGTTTTCTTTCTTGCAATCAAAGCCAACAAATCTTTTGTAAGTAGGTAAAGAGGATACCTGCACAACTGGCTTCCCAGACATTCCTCTCATCCTTCTCAGTCATCCTCCTGAGAGTGCTGCTTGCCTAACTTATTGGCAAGAGATTGCCGCTATCTCCCAGCCTGCACATTAACCCTTAATGATGCTTTCCAGCTGCTCCATAAGCAGTGAGAGCTCCACATCTTTGAAAAGCAAAGTGAACTGAAGGCAGAAATCTAAAAACCAACCCACCACCACCAACAACCCCCCCATCAAACCAGTCCACATAACTGCAAGCCCCTTTCTCCAATGAATTATTCCAGGCAAACCATTTGACCTGCTTGCAGCAGTCCTCTTCCTTCTAAGACTGGGTTTAAGAGCAGGACCTAATCAATACCTGATGCTGTATACGACCTGAGCTTAAGTGTATAAATGAAAAACAAAACAAAGCAGGTTCAAGGGTGAAGCTCGTGGATAAGGGCTACTGAGGGGCCACAAAAGAAAGTAGAAGGAAGAAGGAAAAAAGAAAACAATCTCATTTCTAAAGCTGATTTTCACACCAGAAAGATGCATTTCCCACCACATACCATAACAAGCAATTTTTAATGTGCATGAAAAAGAATAATGCACTGAAAGGTGATGACTTGGGTGCAGTGATTTGTAGGTTGTGCCCCTGGATATGCAGCAAGAACTGCTTATAGGGATCTTAATGCAAACCATTTTCCTGAAGAAACCCTGTGCACCATGACACAGTTTCATATAGCTCATTAGCTCATCTGTTTCATTGAGTGAAATTCTAGGGTTTGGTGGTTGCTGGAGAAGCATCATTCTACATCCTAGTATTAATATATTGACTGCCTTTTAAGCAACTTCTGATTGTCAGGACATCGACGCAGAATTATATAGGGAAATACACTGATCCTTCTAGAAAGGCTCATGTTCCTTCAAAAGAGCAAGTAAATCCTCACTTGCCATAGTAAAACAAGAGAAAGAAAGGAGGATTTTAAGCTTGAAGATGGCATATTGAACAAGCTGTGTATGCATATTCTCACAGTGTTACTGCACTACTATTCAATGATTTGGAAAAACAACTCAAAAAAGAGCGTTAAAAAACCCACAACAGACTGGAGCAGAGGTTATTTCCACTTGAAGACAGAATTCTCTCATTTGTTTCTTTGACATTTATGGGACCACCAAAGGGTAAAGAAAAGCAAAATTAGATCTCAAAGGGTTTTCATAGGAAAAAAAGTGCAGGAAAATTATATTCTGTAGCAGAAATCAGTTGTATAAATGAGACCATCATCTAAGAGCCCTTTCCAATGCTGCTCTCTAGCATTTGCCCTGCATCATCTGGTCTTAAACAAGAGGGGTTTTATTCTCGCCTACCTACTTTACTAAAGCCATTCTCAGATTTATGCATAGACAATCAACTTCGGACTAATTCTACTCATCTCCTAACAGATATTTGCATGTCTGATGATTCCCTCTGTGCTCCACTTAAAGTTAGAGCTGTATTTTACATTAGAAAGAAAACACTGCAGATCCAAGCACAAGCATGATTTCTTAAAATAAAATGATCTTCTTAATATCTACATAGGATTTACATGATCTGAGCTGCTTTTGAGGATATTTTCAAATGAAGCAGCAATTTAGCTGTTTAAAAAAGACTGCATAATATCCCTTGCTGTACAAATACAGTGAACATATGTTCATATCAAACCAATTTACGATGAAAATACTGTAAAATACAACCATACCATTACAGTTTAATTCTTTTTTTCCCTCCAAAAATGTCTGCCTTTCAAGGTATAACTATTTTGGATTGAACTGTAATACAGGTGGCTTCATTTTCCTACAGCTAGTTTATCTCCTGGAGCCACCCAACTGCAAGATAGCAAAGCCTTCTAACAGACAGTATCACTGAATGAGAACCATAATCACTCCCTTCCTTGCTCTAAATGTGGTAAGAAACTACACAGGCTTTGTAGTCATAGTCCTAGTTCTGCTCTGGCACAGAAAGCTGCAGCTGAGATGAGGACTGACAATGGCCATGCAGCAGCCTTGCTGAGGTGGGGTCAGGAAAGGGGACATTCATCTTATTCTGTGGTCAAGAAAGAGCAGCGCAGGAAATCTATTCCCCTAGTCAATTACTGAAATGAATTCCCAAGCCTAAGTAATTGAGAAAACAAGAATCCATTTACTTACTTGGTTTGCACTAGTGTTTTCATTGTTTTTTTTTAACGGGGTTAGATTAAAAATAGTAATTGTGTTACCCAGAAAAAGTGATGCAGTATTAAGTAAGAACCGAGGAGGTTTTATTCACCTTTAAAGTTAAACAAATCCAGGAACACTCTTGCCCATTTACAAAATGCAGTATCAGAACTGCATCCCAGTGAGATGGCGAAACAACTGGAGACTCTAGAGACCCACAGGATCTCAGCCTGGAAAGTGGAAAGCACTCCCTGCAGACCCTTCTCCATTCGGCACGGAACTGGTCCTGTGGGACACATCCCACAGCAAAGTGTGGCACTGCCACTGAATGAGCAGGCACTGCTCTTGTGCCAAAAGACCTTTTTGCTTCCTGGTGAAGACATGTACTGCACTGACTGCAGAGCCAAGCTGAAATGTGGGGAGAGGGGGAAGAACAGCAAAACAGACAGCTCAAGCTATGTTTTTAACTTTGTCCAGCTGGAAAGGTCAAGAGGAGAAGACAAACTTTATTCTGCTGGTGGATGGTATTTACAACCTCCATTTATTCATGGAGTCTGCACTAAAATGATATTGCTATGCTGTTTTGGCTAGAGACTGCCTAGGCTGACCTCTCCATGCCCAGCACAGCACCGGAATAATTCCGTACAAAAGGTTTGCATTAAATGTAATGAAGCAAATGACAAAATCAATAACCTGGAATGGTGTGGCTATCATAAAAATGACGTAAATTCAGAGTTCACAGTGGTTATGAAGCTATTGAGAATTATAATTAAAACCAGTACTATCTCTTTTTTAGAATGAAAGTTCCTTTTGACAATCACAGATGAATGCTACAGGAAATTTTCAACAAATGTATTCAAAATTAAGCTATGACACAAAGACAGCATAAATTATACAACGATAAACTGTAAGCACAGGTTAGCCTAAAAAAGTACATAATGAAGAAAATTTGATTTTCATACTTTTTCAACTGCTGTCATATCCCATTTTTATCAAGTTTCATATCAAAAGGACTGTAAGAATACCACAGAGCCTGTTTTTAAATCATGGTATTTTCTGGAGTTTGTTTCTGTCAAGAAGACTTTTGTAAGACTATTAAACGAGAAAAGGGCCAAATCTGCTATTCATTACTCTCCAGCCAACAGCAGCGCTGCACCACGGGTGCTGCATCAGAATTTATACTGGCTTTATTAGTATAAAAGAATAATGAGCCCAGAAAGCATCAAGTAATGCTAGGTGGAATAAGTGAGCAGGTAAGTTAATCTCTGGGGTATCAGTCATCACCATGACTTCTTGTAGCAGGTTTCAAACCGCAGATAACGGATCCCATTCAAACTTGGGGCGAGGTTCTTCTTCGTCAAGCTCTGCACACGAAGCTTATGGCCTCATGTTAAGATTTACACCAGTGTCACACCTAGACAAGTGAACTACACACAGCTTAACTTCTCAGATGCCCCCAAATGAGTTTTCAAATATTTTTCACCTCATCAAACAGAAAATTCACTACAACTTTTAAGTGACCCTCAAGCCTGGGGTTCTCACACCCAAATGTGGAACTCCAGTGCAAACGGTTCACATGGCTCTGTCAGATGTGCTCATCTTCCTGATGGGAGGCAGCACATCATGTCACTCTTCAAACCCCCACTGATGACCAAGCTGCATTACCAGCAGCTACAGAAGCGGCCCTTTTAGGCAGGATCAGGCAATACATTATGCAAAATACAAAGCATAGGGCAGATCAGAACAGAATTTGAAGTAGATGGAGAGGACAAATTAGGCCTATGTGGTCCACTTCATCTTTCTTGTCATCAGTATTAGGATTTTACCAGATGAACACAGGAAGTGCAAACTTTAAATGATCCTTGAATACATTTCCAGAAAAGGAAAAAACAACTTTTGGTATTTGTGCTTGCCTTACACCTGTAAGTTGTATTTTAAAATCAATGGTTTGCCCCCAAATTGATATTGAAAACAATATATATTGCAGTGGACATACTGAACACAGAAATGTGGTAAATCAAAATTATGCATAAGCTTATTAGGGAGGTCGTCAGCTCTGCTTTGCATCAGAAAAATGAAAACTTTAAAAATATTCAATTCCACCATACTAAATGCCACCAAACATACATCCTCCCATACTAAATACTTCTATTCATATGTAGTTGTATTTCATAGGCAGAACACACCAGGGAGGTATTTCAGCTTTTATTTATCTGACATTTAACTCAGGGGAAAGAAACCTTTACAGTGAGGAAATCTGTTTCTCAGGAGTGATGGTTCAGCTTTTAATGAGTTGTCAGTGACAGATCCCTTGTGGCTAGCTGAACCCACAACCATGGGCACCTATGAAACAAATCCTTCCTGCAATGCAAGAGGCCAGGAGAACAGAGCACACATCCCCTCTACTTAATGCAGCTGCTTTCATTTAAAATGAAAAATAAAATAAATCAGCAGTGCATTTTCAATCTGTGAAATCCATCTCAAGTGAAGTACAAGGGGTAGTGTAGCACATCCAACAGATTTAAGATCATTCTGTGCTGGTTAGTCCACCTGGTGTTTTATTTATGTGAGAGGGACATGGGAAAAGGGATTACATAAAATAAAACCTGTTTTAAAAATGCAAGCATAGTCTGATCACACTCCTAAATATGACATATGTTTAAAGGCCTCATGAAATGGCTCTGGACTTTTCCAGTATTTATCATGTGTGCTGCAGAATTTACAGGTTATCAGTCTGCACATGTTTCTGCCATTGCTTCCTGATGCATTTGGGACCATCCCAGGTTGTTCAGGAATAAAGCCAGGAATTATCATTCCTTTTAGCAACTCTTATAAAATACAAGAATATCATGCAGGTTGGGACCGAATCCTGCAGCTCGCCATGTGAAGAGCTGACATAACACTACTGCTGAGCATTTGTGAGAAGGAGCTATAAAGACTGAAATGAGCTCACTAGCTGGCAAGGTTACTGCTGAGCCAGCATCTTTTACATCAGTGAACAATGCAAAAACCTCACAAAACTTTCTTTCCAAGAAGGTAATTTTGAATAATGACTGTGCTTATGACGTTAAGAGGTACACGCAAAGGTTTCAGGATTGTAATGTCACTGAAAACCTCAATATTTCCTGAAGGCCATGACAAACTGATGGAGAGGACAGCTACTCTCACAGGGCACTGCCTGTGCGTACCATGTTCTAGAGAAACTCAGAATTAACTCCTTATTCAAGACACTCGGCTTGCCCTCAGCCATCGTGCATGAGGCTGTTGTGGGAGGGAAGGGATGCAGTGATCGCATTCCACGCTGCAGGACATGATCCTCATCCTCATGTACAAAACACTGCTACGGGCCAACAGGCAGCACAGATGGATGCATTGCCACTGCTACACAAGTACAGACAAGGCTGGGCCTACTCACTGTAGGCAGAGAGGAGACTGATGAAAAGGATGTGACAGCAGCTATAACGCCCCAGACATGGCTACACAGCATTTAGGTTTTCTTGCTTTTTTCTCTGCTTTTTTCTCTCACTATAAGATAGACAAAAGCAGGTATTTCTAAAGGTCAGGACAAGTAAACTGTAAAGGTTAGTGTTTCAGAACTGGAAGACAGAAAAGAGAAGGATAATATATGCCAACCTGTCCTCAGGTAGGGTAGCCAGCAGCAGCTCCCAAGCCAAGTTGTGATCCACAGCCAGTCAGTCCCTGCAAAGGTGGGCCGTGATTCTCAGGAGGCAAATGAAGTGACCAGTTTCCCTGTTACCTGCTGCTGGCCCTGTGCCTGAGGCCAGCTGGAGGTGTGAAGAGATACACATTGTTGTTCCATGAACCACCCACTCCCAGCACTCAGACTCTGCTTGGTTAGTTATGCACATCTCACCCAACGTTCTGCATTGGGCAGGGACATGCATGTGCATTTCAATCAATCATATCTTCTTAATGAGTTAATTGTGAAATCTGTGCTTTCTGCATTTATTCGAAAGGGGAGAACAGATGGCAACAGCTCAACCTAATATATTCATAAAATTAACTTACGCTGCAGGTGATGCTTCTCCATGGAAGGCAGCAAGTTGGGAACATGTTATTTTAATGTTATAATAATGCTGCATTACAATGGAATTTCTAGGAAATCAAATGTGATGGCCACAGAGATCTGTCTTGAATTCATTATGGTCACTACCACAATGAATACCAATTATAGGGCACAGAAAGGAAAACACTGTTGGAATACATTGAGAGCAGTGTGAATTTACGAATAAGGAGAAAGAAAATAATTTGCAAATCCTTAAGGTTGAAATAACACAATCTTTTCAGGCCCTAAGTAACGCAAAAGACTTGTCTAACAAGGATTTCCAAATAGCTGTTTCACTACCTCTGGACCTGTTTGCCAGCTCTGAAAACACTTACAAATACCAGCTGAGATCAAAGCAACCTGAAATCTGTTCTGCAATAGAAATATATCCTTTCCTTAAATGTTCATGCATTTGTAGTTAAAACATACTGTGCCTTTCATGCACATCATCAAATACAGACACGTTGTTCAGCCTATTGAAAGGCACATAAGCAAATACACAAGCCAAGATGTGATAATCAATTCTCCTCTGCTTTTATTTCAGGCCAACCACTGATTTCAGTAGACTTATTCCAGATTTTACACCGAACAAGTGGAAAATCGGGCCAACTGTTTATCTTCCTCCTTTTGTTTTATTTTACCATTGACTGCAATGCTAACACTGAATACTGTACACAAAAGTCAAGAAACTAAGGCCAAGAATTTCAGAGGGCTCAGGATAAGAGTTTCCCTGGAGAACCCAGCATCAAGGAGTTCAGTTTTCTGGGCAACATTTCATTAAGATATACTGCATATTTCTGTACAGCAAATAATTTACCATCACTTGCTTTCTGCCAGTGAAATGGCTATACACAAATCAACCATTATTTCCTTGGGTTTGTTCATTATTTTAACTTGGCAGTTTCATTTAATTATTTCTATTCTATGGCTGAATGGCAAAAATTACAAATATGCTCTGCAGTGCTGGTGATGATGGATAAAAGATGGACAATTTGGTATTTTGTGTAGGTGAATGTAAAAGACTTCTCAATGTTAAGAGCAAGTTCAGCTTTTGCCACAACCTGAATGTGCACTCTAGATGTTTAGGTTTTGGAAAAGTCACCTGGATTGATGCTAATAGTAGCTGCATGCAGAAAAAGTAAAGAGTATCTTCCAGGAAAAGCCATTTTACAAATAAGAAACTCAAACTAATATTCACAAAACCATTTTACAGTACTTGCAAAGATCTGATTTTTTACATTGCATCGGTAATGCAGCCACTAGGAAAATAAATGTGTACTGACTTCCAAAAGTGTTAAATGTTACATATATGCTGCATTTTTTAAAACCATCTAAATGCTTACTTTCTTCCTCCAAAGAAATCTTTCGGGCTATAAAGAAGGATATTACCCACAATTTCCTAAGTGGCCCCAGGACGCCAGAAAAGCAGCTTGCAGGTCTAGTAATATGAGCTATTATCTTATGTGCCACTGAGAAATATTTAGACTGAAATGCAATGAGCCCATATTATCATGACAGATGAACCTGTTAGCTTGTGGGTTTTTTCTGAATTCCAGCGCTACAGAATTCTCTCTTATAGTCAAAGCCTCCAAAAGGAAAAAGGCAGAAGCTGAATATGCACAGAAGTGAGTTCAAGTGACTCAAGACCAAGGAATGGCAGCAGCTTCTCCCAGAAAAAGCAGTAACTGTGATTTCACATGGCTCTAGCCCAGTGTGGGGCTCAATCAGGGTGTCCACACTGTCTGGTCAGCTGCCTCTCTTTTCTCCTGCGCACTGCACAGGTATTCAAGCTTTTCTTTCAGTGAATTATTCAGTTTCCACGGCTGGGAGATGCTGATGCCAAAGAGCTCATACACTGCAGCACATGGACCCTACAGTATGGACATAGGCCAGTTCTTACCAAACAGCCCTGCCACCAGCACTCACTCCTGGATGTGGGCCATGGATGCTGCATTGACACAGACATCAACACCAATCTGTGCACTCTGATACATGCAAGATGCACATTTATACCCTCACTGCTTACAGAAGTAGCTTTTCCTTCAGTCTGAAAGGTGCAAGATGGGAATAGGTGACAAAGGAGCAAAGGCTTAGGGAAACAACAACCACAATCTGATCATTTTAGTCTCTGCTTGCTGGTAAGTCTTGGGCTATTGATTTTCCTTACTGCCATGCTGCACGGCAAAGGACTAAACTGTAAAGAGATGGTAAAAGGACTCAGGGCAGTGACTTGCCAGAAGGGTAATGATACTTTGAAATCTGTTCTGTGCATTTCATATGGGGAAATGATCCCTGCAGCATAACAAGCCCGGATACCATCATACCTCCAAGAATCACATGCCTACAATACTTTGTGACTCGTGTGAAGCTGGACTGGTTATGATCAAGCTTCACAATCCTGAAAAGAGCACAGCAAGAGGAAGAACTGGGAGCATACTGCAAATAACCACAACCAATGGAATGGATGCTGCTGTTACAGGATCTTGA
Organism: Psilopsiagon aurifrons; assembly: GCA_025447955.1. Lineage (NCBI taxonomy): Eukaryota > Metazoa > Chordata > Aves > Psittaciformes > Psittacidae > Psilopsiagon > Psilopsiagon aurifrons. The sequence goes on along the minus strand of JAOEHY010036516.1, from coordinate 28,522 downwards.
TCTGAGTCAGCTATTGTATGTTCCTATCTGGGAATCTGTCTAATTCAACAGCAACTGCAGGAATGCCTCATCAGGGAAACACTCAAATCATTTGAATGCCAAGATGTGAAGCAAGCAGGGTAAACGTGCAGAAATACAAGATGCGGCCCTATATATTTTGATGATGGAAGTCCTGACTGACAGCGCTGAGTTAGCCTGAAGCTCAACAAGACCCAAATCCATAGATTTTAATTCTTGAAATGAATGTGCTTACTCGGGGCTAGATTCCTGAAAAAAAAAAAAAAAACACCAAACATTTCCTGCTCTCTGAGTAATAGGTAACAGAAATTGAATACAGGTGTGTACTGCAAGCTGGCCCTCGTCTGCCCTTTCTTGTTCAACTCTTTAAGGCCTCTTGAGCAGCATTTCTGCATCTCTTCTACAATATGTTTAAAGTGTCAGTTTACACCAAATTCCCATATAAGTTCATTATTGCTAATGGACATTATCTGCTAATGATACTTCCTGAAAACTGTAAAATCATTTCTATATTTTAGTTATAAACAGACTTCCTAACTCACTCTGTGCGTGCAGGATCTTCTTTTGATTTTATAGTCAAACAGCAGAAAACACTTCATTCAAAAATAATTCACACAACAAAATTTCCCTCACTTGGGAGTTCTGAAACCTCATCTTGCCAGCCTCTGCTTTGGGTTTATCCTCTGCAAAAGCACTGGCCTCCCTGACATTTACAACCTCTTCTTTATAGCACAGCTCTTATGTGAGCTCTTCTTCCTGGGCTCGCTGCTCTGCTAAGAGAAGGACAAAAGACAGAAAGGTTTTACCATTTAAAACAAACAAACAAAAAGCATGGTGGAAAACAGCCTGCAACACTGCTTTTATAACACTTCCTTCTTTCCTATCTTAATATTTCTTTTTTTTCAATGACCAAGACTTTCCCCGTACCAAGTCACTGCTGCAGCCCTGGTGCTTGAGGGACATCATCAAAGACTCCCTGGCCTGGCACATGCACCAGCACCTCAGCACCTCTTCAGTTCAGGATTTGTTTTCCACCAGTACATTCCACCCGGACAGAGCTGGTGTTGCTTACTGTGAGAGGGTAGTGCTCCCAAGGTTTCCAAATGGCACCCACTAGAAGTTACATTGAGCCCTTAGGCTGCGTATTTCATAGGTTGCATCCAAAAGATATTCATGCCCTAGCCAGGGCTATTGCATCAACTTTTCTTTTTTTTTTTCCCAAGGGAAGCCTTCCAAGCTGCCTCTAAAGACAGCATAATTCTGGAGACTTTTGCATGTTCTCGCACTTGCTGTGCCCCTATTATAATACCTAGAGTTGTTATTTTGGTCAGAACATTTGGACACTTCATGTAGAAACTAGAAGAATATGAAGGCACATTAAATGTCAAGGTATGAAAACAGACAATTCCATTCCACCCTGCCCCCATATGAATTTTAAAGACAACTAGAAAGGTTTAGGGCGTGTGGGGGAATATGTGACTTCATATCTTCCGTCTAAAAGTCTCCAGAATCCCTCAAAAACATGCTCTAGAAGGTGAAAGAACTTTGAGACACCACAATAAATCTGCAAAGTGATAACCATAGAAACGGCCAACCCTGCTGCTCTCATGTTAGCACATGTGACAGAGTCACCAGGCGACTGGCACTGCAGGTGCTGGAGCAGCTGAATGTACTGACAGGCACAGACTCATCCTCCTCCTCTAGGTGCTTCAACACTCGTGCCTGTTGGCATGGTCACTTCTGTGACTCAGAAGGGAGTGATTTGGCTGCCAAGTCTAGACTGAGAATGGGAATTGGCAGGTTTAAGCTTACTGCTTAAAGCTTTAAGAGCTTTAAACATGAACTTGGTTCAACTTGTATCACACCCCTATAGCTACTGCTGCAGACATTTTAATGTGCTTCCAGCAGCAAGTTGGCTCAAGATTTGTCACATTTTTCTCAGCAACTCATAGGCCACTAGTCTGTGTTTGGAAGCAAGTCACCTGAGCCAACGACCCACCCTGGGCACGCAGTTCACCCATTGCTCAAAAAGAATGCCAATAGATCTGAGTGAAACATCTCCTTCCCCTGATATTTACCTAAATAATCAGTACTTGAGGCTCCCATCAGCAAATCTGATCATTAGACACTAAGCTCTGTGCTGCTGCTAAGCCAGAGGCTGGACCAGGTGACCTCCAGAGGTAACTTCCAACCAGAACTATTCTATGATCCTGTGATAATTTCAGTATCCCTGAAAGACAGAAACAGTCGCTCCAGGGAAGCACTTCTGATACTGTGACTTCTACGGAAAAAGAATGGATATTGCCTAATTTGACAGTTACAGCTTTTTGTAAAAAAAGAAACATTTATAAAGCTTTTATAAGCACTCCACCCATCCTTTCATATTGCTCATGTAAAGGTGAGACCCTGGTTCCTTCTGCACCAATATTGGGTGCATAAATTAAAGAACACTGATTTTTCTGACAGCTTGTCAGAGGTGAAATGGACTCTGAATGCAATCTTTGCTATTTTAAATGAAGGAAGGCAACTAATACTGAGTTATAGCTGGGAAGTCAGATTTTCTGAACAAAACACCATCTATCACTCCTCTAGATTACACAATGTAAGTAAAGCTCACGCTAGCATGATAAAAAAGCAACAATTCTGTCTAAAATATGAAACTTCTTCCCTCTATAAACTATATTCTACAGTATTTTCCTATGTGTTAAAAAGCAGACCTGCTCACACAGGTCCTCTGATGCTCCTCCACTGAAGAGGAACATTAGAGTATAGGCTCAGAGGAGTTTAACTGGCTCCTTGAGATGTGTTTTCTTAGGTTGACATTTTCAGGTAAAAAAGCCTTTACAACTGAACAGGTAAAGTCCTTTGTTGAATATACATGAAGTAAGCAGCAAACCACTGAAGAAACACAGGTGTAGTATGCTGAATGCCTGCAGAACAGCTGTGAGTGTTATAGCACATTTAAAAGTCATCTAGTTCTGTCTCAGAGAGCACAGGGGGGCACAGAACAGCGTTGCTCCTGTGTCTGTATTTTCCAGTCTGGGGGAAGTCCTGCTTTGGTCTTTTGCAGTACAAACCCCAGTGATGTGATATTCCCTCCAACACAGCATCACCAGTGAAAGTACAAGATAGTGCTTTGCCCTTGAATGCAGATGTGGTTATGCTCTGACTCCTCTTGACTGCCCTTAACAGTTTCTGTGCTGTCTGTAGGAAAAAATCTAGTCGGGATACAAAAGAGGTTGTTCATTGGAGCAAGAAGTGAAAACAGAGCACGGGTATGTTGCAAGAGTGTTTGCAGAAACATGCTTCTTTTAGATCTTCGTTAAGCTGATTCTTCTATTAAATAAACAATAAAAAAGTCTATACTGTTTTGGCTATGCTTACAACAAGAAACATGTTGGGGTAGCAGATTTCAGGTGTGTGGTGTGGTCATGCAGTGCTAATGCTAATGGCTCTGAAGTGGTTCTGAAATCCTGACTCTCTGCCAACTGTGGGCTGTTATTTCCTTTTCCAGTTCACCCTGTGTTGACTCTTAATGATGCCAATGATATGTTGGTGCATGGGTATGTGCAGAAATGCATTTCTGGTATGTAACATGTCAGAACCTCTTGCAGGTCTAAAATGCAGAGCTGGAGGTCATTATCTACACACATTTCAGACTGTAGGTTACAGAAAATCACTAGTTCGGACTCATCCATTAGCACAAACAGCAAAAGCTGGGTTTACCTTTTTAATGAAAAGAATAAAAATTAAAAAATTAAAATTGCTTTACTTTTCACTATAAACTGTCAAAGCATGCACACAGCTACTGTGACTGCGTGCCACATTTTGCCAGACTCATTCCTCACCCAAGTGCTGGGACATAAAATTTCATCTGAGTGATTTTATTTCTAACTCTACTAGTTCTTTCCTTATGCATATTTTGCATTAAGACTTGGACCATAATTCCAGTGGATTTTTCAGAACAACACTGCAGGGAGTGGAAAAGCCTTTAATGATACTTTTTCTTTTGCTCAAAGCTTCCCCAGGTGTGTTGCACAACTCACACGCATCCCAAATTGGGAGTGAGGCCCTTGATGATAACCTGCTGTACACAGCAAGGCCCACAGCTCCCTTTTGTGCTGCAAAGACCTAATAACCATGTGGTACTCAAACAAATAGTAACAGCCAGATGAAACCTAGGGAGAATGGTTTTCACTACAAATAGTAATGAAGTTGTCACTTACAAATTCTTCACATCAACGATTCCTCGAAAAGCCTTTCTAGGGATTCCTTTTATCTGGTTTTCACTCAGGTCTCTGAATAAAGGAAGAGAAAAAAAAAAACACATTGTATTAAAAAAGAGAACCAACTTCTCAAATCTAAATAAAGGCACATACACAAGCTTGGCAAAGGAGATGTTTCCAGATTTGTTACACCACACGATGTTCTCAATTATCTCCTCCAGAGGTCTGTGGCATGAGCTGAAATGACTGTCCAACAAAAAACACCAGAATTCGTGATACAAATGACAGAACTTCCAGCAAACATCACTTGTGGTCATGACACTGGCGCAATGCCACGAGCTGCTGGTGTCTTGTCACCCTGCTCCTGTTTACTGACTGCAAAACCCCCACCTACCCCTGCTCAGATTACAGCCCCTTATGTGAAATTAAGAGTCAGGAAAAACATGATAACCATTCTCTTGTGAGCTTTATATATCTACAGTGAAAACATCTTGATCCACTGCATGAAAAAACCCACTGCACTGTGTTTCATTGGGAAGGACAATTCTTAACCTTGGTTCAACAAAACCAAGAAACAAAACCCTCCAAGCCCCCCAACAGCAGCAATTCAAAAAAATCTTTCTAGTATTTAAAACATTCAAAAAATATTTCAATTGAAATCACTACATCTGCATTGTGAGTGCAGGGAGAGCATGAGGTAGAGCACTGCAGGCTACAGTTTTCTGTTACACAACCTGCATTCAGTTGCTTTTTCCTTTGATGCACTATAAATATTTCTGCTGGAATATTCCAGGTTCACAATCCTCTCCAAGTGCCAATGGAGGAGGAAAGAGGGCACTGGGAATGGGAGGGAAACGGAAACAAACTCAGAAAGTCAGGATGATATCAGGCTAAGGAAAGGCAACATTCACAATGATTTCTTTGCTGGTGCCCTGTCAGCATGCAAAAGAGGCAGCGATTTCACTCCAGTTTGGGGTACAAAGTGGGGGAAGAGAGAAGTGCAAGAACATGAAAGGAAGGCAGGAAAGTGGGAGAGCAAAATAAGAAATAAGCAAATGCAGCAAATGGAAGGCACAGGGATAGCTCAACAAAAGGACAAAGAAAGGTAGTACCAAGTCGCAGGACATTACAGTGCATCACTTGGTGTGACTCTGTTCCTATGTTATACAAGCCCAAGACTTTGCCCCATTCTCAAAAAGGAACTCTGGCTTTCTAATGACTATTAAACCGAATGGCAGTCATCTGTACTCACTGCAGATACATTTTTCTATAAGTACGTTTTGTGTTGCAGCAAAGCTCCTTTCTAGTCTCCACCAAATTAGCTTTATCAAATGAGAGGCCAGAAATCAGAGCCTGTCACAAAAGCCCACATTGACATTGCAGGTCAAGACGTGTCACACAGTGCTTTCTTCTGCTTTCCATCAGGCAGATAGGGAAAAAAAGGGGACTATGTCCTTGTCATGAGACTAATTCAATTTATACCAGTCAGGCAGTCTACACCAAATTCTCAAAGAAGCCACAGTCGTCCATTCAGACTACTGCAAACACAAATGTGCTGCTGGATACAAGTCTCTTTCTCAAGGCAGATTAAAATTCTTTGCAACCTTCACAATTTGTTTAACACTGTTCCACACTGTGACCCTTGCTTCACCTCCCCTTTCTGCTGCCAGCAACAAAATATTAGTTCTTTAAAGGCAGACCTTCCACCCAGACAAATGATCAGGCAACCCGGACAGAGAAGAGTCGCAAGTAAAGTGTATTTTAGACCTATAAGAAGGAAGTCTTATGTTGAAGACCAGTTTCACGACAGGGAGTCTCTTTGGTGTGACAATGAGGCACAGCAGAGCCACAGCTAGTTGTAAAAACCTGACAAAATGGCTTAGCAAGGCAAAAACTAGTAAGATCAGAAAGCAAGAAATATACAAAGCAGAACAAAAAGGGCCCCAAAAAGTACAACTGCGTGACCAAAGCAGAATTGTGTGGTTAAATAAAACATTTTAGCTGCATTTGTCTGGCATTTTATTGTGCATTATTTCAAATGAGGTTTAAAAATTAATTAGGTTTTCAAGTATTATTTTTTCCCTAATATTATTGTGGTCTAAAAGGGCTAATTCACATTTTGCTTTGTGCTTTGTCTTTCAGCAGTCAGGCAAAAAAAAGGCGACAGTAGGAAATTAATCTACTTTCTATGACAATCTTCTTGCAAACTGCATTAATGTTATTTTTCATTTAGGCACTCTCCTCTGGCTAACAGAAGTGCCTCTCTAAACGTCCGGGATCATGGCCTGATTTCATAAACATCTCCAGTGGTCTGAAGAACTGACACCTCAGTGACGCAGTGTGCAAGAGAGCTGACAAACATTGCTTCATTTCCCGTAACTGCCTCCGCACAGTTCAAACCATCCCTTTCTGAGGCCATCAGCAAGACTGCTCAGCTCTGCTTCCTACCACAGTGCCAGACTTTTGTTAAGCATCTTTCATAAGCAAGCAAACTGCAACTAGACTCAGCTTGTGCATTCACAGCTCTGCTCTAAGGGAGCAGACGGCTGTAACAGCAACTTGTCTACACAGTTTGTCTTCAAGTTCCAGCTTTTCATTCCCTACTTCTCGTAACATAATGGGAGGCTCTCACTGAAATTATGTAAAATAAATACTAGCTGTTAACTGCAGAAAACCAGATAAATTAAGGTGAGGCTAAAATAAAACCCTAAAAAAATACACAGAAAAGAAAATGAATTGTGGCAGTCCAGAAAAAATACACCACTGATCTCAAGAAAAAAATATTACGATTAGTAGGACACTTCCTAGTTTGCAGTCAGAGGTTTCAAGCCACCTATTTCTGTAATGGAAGACACATTCAGCGCCCAGGTGCATGGTGGATCCTAGAGGAAATGTGAAATTCCAGCTTCAGAGAAACGTACACTTCCCAAACCCCTCACCCTAGGAGACGATGTTGGAGACCTGACCAAAAGAACTTAACCTAAGTACAAACGTGCCATTTTGTCAGCTGCACCCTCCTTCACAAGGGTCCTTCTGTACCGAAAGCAGCAGGCCCAACAACAGCAACATGTGCATTTGCATCCTGATAAACCAGACACTTTGAGCTACACAAATGTTTTTAGATTAAATTATTCTTCCTGTTTTTTTGATAAATACAGGCAAGTTTCATCCCGTTCAATCTGCCACGCAGCTCTCAGGCAGTGCAAATGGCACGGAGGTTCTGCAGCCAGGCACAGCCTCCAGAAAATGCAGTCTTCCTTTGGAAGTGCTCCCCTGCTTCCTTCTCACAAGGGTCCTGCCTGATGGAAATGAGCTCCAAAAGCCTCGGCAGCAGATCACAGAGGAACTAACTGGGGGGAAACACAGCAAGCGATGATACTGGATACATTTGACCAACAGCATCCACAGCCAGCAGTGTGCAGTGAACGCCCCTAAGGAAACAGCACTCATTTCAGAGATGGGGAAATGAAGCCACAGAGACATTAAAGAATTTGGACTTCAAGTTTGCATAGATCAGAGATGCAGGAGCTAGCAAAAGCCAGCAGGTGTGGCTCACATGCCCTTGCAGCACAGCAGACCACACGTTTGTCTAATCCAGCCTCAAACAAGAGCTGGCACAAGTCAATAGATTGTTTTATGTTTTATTTTAACTTAGCTAAAATGCTTTGGACACAGATTAACTCCCTCTGCAAGTCTAATATTGTTTTTCTGATCTTCAAATGTGAACTGCAAGAGCCTTACTGATAAAAGGATTGGAAAGGAAAAAAAAACCCACCCAAAACTGCTGACACTTTCAAAGTGCCTCTGCAGCCTTCACTGTAATGCTGGATTTAGCTTCCTGCTTTAACGCTGCTTACTGAATCCTAAGAGAAATTTCATCTAACACAGCAGTTAAATACACAAAGACTTAGGTTTGTATTTTGCCAGTGTCAGAACCTAAATCCATTAATTGGAACACAGACCCTGTGAACATTCTTAAAATATGAGTCTTCATTTGAACTACAGATCTAAAACTTTACAGGTAGCTACTTTAATACAACTTGCAAAGTTACAGTGCTACTGAAAATAAGATGTATTACATGAAAAAAAAAAAACATTAACGCCAACAGCATTATGCTGAGGGTTGTCTCCCTTTTCAAAACCAAAAAGACCCTCTGAGTATTTACCAGTTATTTTCCAGGTCTTTTTTCGGCAGATTCTGAAATTCAAAATTACTATTTTCAAACAAAGAACTGCTCAAAAAGCATCTCAATTAAGAAGTATTTCTTATAGTTGAACTCTCCTGGCTTTATTACTCCTCCTGCTCAAATGGGCTGAAAGAGAGATCATCATTCAGTGGTAGCCAGTAAAGAACCAGACGTGCCTTTAATGTCTAAAAAGTTTAATGCAAAACCTTACAGAACTAGTCATCAAGAGCCAATGCTTCACAGTCTAACACGTATCTTTCCCAGTATGCTATTTTATGTGGATCCCATAATAAAACTGCAAACTCACAGAGTTAACCATTAACAGATGGATCCCGTGTTCAGCTAAAATGAAGGAAAAATCCAGAATAATTAACCTGATTCCTTTGAGTACCTTTTACCTTATCCACAATCTGACTGCTGCTTGGAATAAGAAAGGAGAACCCACCCTCTCTCTGTAGCAGTTGTTTCAACTGCATCTGGGGCTTGAGAGTACAAAATAACTATTGTTTCCCATCACCTTTTCCCAACACAATAATATTGAAGAGTTTATGATGTTTTCTTGCTCTGTACAATAAAAGTAATGGAAAGGTATGAACAGGGATGTTAAGCATCTACTGCCATCAATGCTAAGAAGCACTTTGCCCAGCAGCCTCACTCCCGCTACAGAATGAGCACTTGAGAAAAATGAGCATTAGTTAATCCATGTTGGTAGCTTGTTCACATTCTTTTACCAAACAGCATTTCTAGGTTAAAAACATTACAGGCTTGTGCATTTACTGAAATAAAATATAAAGTTCTTGAGGTTTTGTGCACTACTAAAGTTTAGCAACTATTCTTCAACCCAACATTTCTTTACAAGTGCACTAAACCCAGACTGAACTACTCTGCCAAAGGTCACATACTTGACCCAATTTGGTCACTGCAATTTGTCTCATTAGAATTAGCTTTAATTTGTACAGCATGTTACACATAAACTCTCTCCCACAATGTTTTACTGAATTAAATAACACAATTAAGGAGTTAAAGAGTAACAGATGAGAGTAAATTAGACAGCATAATCCAAAGAGAATAGGTATCTCTAAGTAACACATAATAAAAGATAAGCCAGTCAGTGAAGTGGGGAATGACACAAGGCAGGTTTTCATAGAGCAAGAGCTGCAGAGAAGGTAACTTCTGCAGCCAGAGAGAAACCACAGGGAGCAACAGCTACTAAAGGAAGAATCTGCAAGACAAAATGGGATAACATGCAAAGAGGTAGGAAGACGATGGAAATCCATAGGAGAAAAAAAAACTTTATTCAAGTATATCTGTAACAATCCCAGCACAGAATATTAATACCCACAGTGTCTTTTTCTCATAACATTTGCAAGGAAGCTTTGTTGTGCCCTGAACTTTCTATTCCAGTCCACAACAATGTCAATGCCTCAAACCCTGGTTTACCTCAAACATGGCATAACCAGGATGGTAGAGCCAGCAGCAGAGCAGCTGCAGCACATATTCCCTTCCAACTGCTACTTCTTGCCCATTGATAGAATGCCCCTTCAGAGAAGTGAGCAATATTACAGTTAACCTGGTCACATCCTCCTAGGTAGTTCAAGGCACGCATTCCCCGGAATCAGTGCAGAGGGATGTAAATCCATCTCCTCTGCAATAAGCATGCACTTGCAAAAGCTGCTGTGCCTTAAGACTGTTTTAAGAGTGAGCCAAGAGAGCAATCACCATGCTTGAGGTATGCAAGAAATGGAACTGAATTACTTGTGTGGTAAATATATCCGAGGCATAACTGCCAGTACACACAAGCTCAAGGATATAGACACTGAAATCAGATCAAAACAGACTTTCTAAATATATTCAACCACATCTTTTCAAATGCCTCGTATCACATTAAGCTAGCATTCCACTTACAGCAAACAACAGAAAGAAGAATTTTTCCTGCCTTGCCAAAATTGGGTGGCCTTTTTTTAATACTTAAAATAAATATTTAACATTTTCAACAGCTAAGCACTATTCTTATCTATAAGCTATTTTCCTAGCCCCAAACCAGTCAATATTAGAGTTTTTCCCATTCTACAGAGGGTTTAACAAATAACTGCTGAGGACAATTTTGTAACTTTGAGCCCTGTAAACACAAAAGATAAATTAAAGATATTTGTCATCTTCTGTTGGGAAAAGCACTGACCAAATGAGCCAGCTAGGACAGCAATAAGAACAAGCTGTGGCAAGTGTGACACTCGTGTCAGCAACTCCGTACTCAGGAGGGGCCTCATGTTGAGGGAAGCAATGCCTTCTCCCTTTCTTAGGTTGAGTATAAAAGGTGGCATTTACCACACAGCAGCACTTCTAGCTTTCTATCTGAAAGGAAAAAGGGTAAGCCTTGTTGCTGATGCGCTATAAGGCAAGAGCTGAAGAACAATATATTGCACTATTCTGTGGAATTTTGGCGTCGCTGCTGGCATCCTAAAAGGAAAAAAAAACCTCTTCCTGCTATTCCTGCACTAGGATAGATGTTGACAGCATCTGAGTTCAGCAAAACAAAAGCAGACCCTGCAGATGTTTTGTACGCACAGCAACGCAAAGGTGATTGTGTTTTTGCAAATATAACACAGGTGGCTTTCAGTTCCTACTCCACAAAGGAAGCAGCTGAGAAACGTCTTCTAGTTTTGGTTTGGTTTGTTTGTTTTAAGGGAGGGAATTTAGCTCAAAAATGCCAATTAAACCAGTCCTCACTGCTTTCATGCAGTCACACGCCACTGCACAAGTACTACTGCTAAGCTTGCAGAAGATAAACACCACATTTTCTTTGTTGATCTGGGTTTACTGTGAGGTGATAGATGCTAACCCTGTACTTCTAGGCTTCAACATTCAGTCAAAGCTTCACACATTCTGATTAACCCAAAACACAGACACACCCCTTCATTCTGAAGGATACTGAACAGAGGCTGAGTTTAGGGTGATCACTAAACAATCAAGGAGGAAAAGTATCTCAGCAGTAGGTAATTATTTTAGCATCATCTTCCACCTTCTCCAAGGCCAAATTAAAACCCATCTGATACTGAAGACCCTCTAATGGATCTGACCTGCACAGACTTTACAGATTGATGACTTCTGTCCTGACACAACTGCAGGGACCACTCAGTACATGGTGAAGTCTTTATAAACATTCAAAAGAACAGAGGATACACACTTGTGTGCAATTCATAAGGAGTTTCTAAAAGTTTCTCATCACTTCAAATAAACAAAAATCCACTTTGCTTCACTACATCAGACACAGTGCTACAGACCTGACCCCACTGCACTCATCACAAGCCAGAAAACAAGTCAATCTACCAGAGTATCTTTTACAACATTAGTAAATATTCTCACATTATTTGAAATGAACTGTAAAAATCATCCATGTGTCAATGACCAATGAAAGGCAACATTTGTCTTTATGACTTCTACAGTTCTCCCTTGCTCGTCCTGCCATTTCCAAAATGTTGAGGCAAGAGGGATTGGACAGGACTTAGGAGACTCTTCTGTTAAAACCACCCACCTTGAGACAGATCCGAGTTCTTTTAGAAAGCAGCATTTGTTTTGTCTTTTGAAACATACACACAGAAATTACATTTTTACCTCAGTGCCTTTGCACTCAACTTTGGATCCATCCAGGAGCAGGAACTGGAAACTAACTGACAGCGGACACAAAAGAAACCCTTGCAGAGAAGCACCCGTCTAAAAATAAGATGAAGATTCTGACTAATAAATTAAAATAAGGCTTCTTTAATAGCAGGTCTTAATGTAGATTTTAGTGCTTTAGAGAATGGTATCAATACAGCATTTTGTGGGAAGAGGCACAAAAAAACCCCACCTTGAAAGTCATATACATTAGGTATTCTACTTCAGGCAATTTCTCCAGTAAGTCTTACGGCATGCGGTGAGATTGGCGTGCCAACAGAAAAACAGAATGCACACTTCTGACAATACAGTTAAGAGTTTCATTTTGAGAGGAAAATCTTCTGTGGAATTATCCTGTACTGCTATACATCTGCAACAGGATTACTGATAAACAAAGTGCCCCCAGTGTGATGCTGTTCTTACTCAATGCCAAATTCTATCCATGCATTTCTATTCCACTTTTCTCTGAGTAAGTGAGATTACAACACAGAGGTGCTGATATAATTAAGAAGGAATAACATACATCTCAAAGAGGTAGAAGCACTGACATCAGTGGCAAGAAATGATGCTTCCCATGATTTTCCATTTTGGTGAATATTTGCTTTGAATTCCAAAAGCTCTCCTGCTGTTTTTAATGTTAATACTTTCTAAACTGGAAATTCAGCTACGTGGAGGCTCCTGTATTTTAAGCTAATTTAAAAGAAAAAACACCCAAGTTTTGTGCTGTTAACCTGTCTACTTTCTAATTCTGTGTGTTGAGCTGCAGTGGAAAGAAACCTTGTGCATCTTCAGATTCTAGAAGCCAGCAGGCACTACTACCCTCCTCTGAAATCCGCAGACCCAAAACAAGCCCATTTAATAAGCCCAGCCTCATCACTAAGGAAAAAGATATTTGCACTTTATTGAGTTTATTGGCTATATCTTTTTAAAACAATATGGGGAGTCTTTACTTTAGGGGATAAACACGTGAAATCATAAAATATAAAACAAGGGCTAATAATCTGCACCATCAGCAGACAACTGGTCAGGAGCTGGAGGAAGAATTGCTCTTTAGTGATCTTTCCTGACCTCCTTCTGCCTTTGTTAAGGTTAAGTATTTTTATAGCAAAGAAGTTTTCGCACTTTACTGATATATTCAGAAAAATACCTCCCTGACCAGTGATATTCTTGTGCACCCAACCATGACATTGCAGAATGAGAACGATAGTTGTAATAGTATTTATTCCATTCAGGCTGTGACCCTGCACTTTGTTATGAAAATAAGCTATTTTCATAGGAGTAAGTAGCAATTGCATGGTAAAGATCTGGGCTTTATTTGTTACAAAGTTCTCCTGAAAGAGGCCAATGATTTAATTTGCTTGCACAATTACCGTAGGCATTTTTGTGGCTATATAAAAGTCATAAAAATTATACAGGATCCACAGACAGTAAAAACAACTACATTGACATTCCATTTATTCTAGTGAGGTAGAAGTGAATTGCAAATTACGTGAATGCACTGCAGTGAGAAAAATAACATTCTATTTCTAGCTAATCCTGGGTTATCAAGAGACTATTATTCTGCGGTAAGCCATGTACGGTGTAAGAGGGGAACACTACTGCTTTAGCTGCAATAGTAGTTTTACGAAATTACAATATTAGACCTATTGCAGTAATATTCAGCTGTTTGTACTCCACTATCAAGAACCAATGCCCCATACAAAGGACGAAAGAGTTTCATGCATCTTGTCCCTTCCTTCTTTTATAATATTTTACCTTCTATTTTTCTTACTCAACTTTGTGTATCGCTGCAGCTACGAATCGTTTCATCCCTGAAAGCCCCTGTAAAACACTTCAGCCTGCTTTGTAGTCTTAATTCATTTTTCTATGTGGATATGACAACTAGATTTATTAGACCACGATGTAATACCACAAAGTGGTTAATGCTATTGAGGATATTCATGCGAGATGCAAGTGTTTCAGTAATGCTGGCTGCTCATTTTTAGGGTAGGTTCCACAAACCCACAAGCAATTCAATTATTTCAGAGCAGGTCCACCCTGACCATTACAGCTGACTGATACCTACAAACCTCATTCTGCTACTTATCCACATGTACAGGAAAAGATTTACTGAAGCATAACCAAACAATTTCTTCCTTTCAATGACTACCCGTGTAGGCAAAGCACTTTCATGTATCCCACTCCATGGACAGACAGTTTATCATTCTGTAGTGCTACACCTTAGAAAAAGGCATTGAAATAGAATATAGGTGTTTTAAATACAGAAAATAAAAACGAAATATACTGGTAGAACAAAAGTAACACACATAAACGTAAAAAGTAACATAACATAGATCTAAACCTAAATTACCTTTCAGCTCACATGAGCACAATAATATTTGGTGGAATAAATTCCACCAAAACAAAGTTAAAATTGGAATCATGTCACTCAGCCTTTTGGATGTTTTGTTATTTGAATGCTTTCGCAGGTCAGTTCCCAAGGAGCTAAAACTTCATTGAAGACTAAGCTAAAATTAAGACAACTCACAAGAAGCAACAGTCACCCCGGGACTTCATTGCCCCTTACAAATAAGCCTGGCCTGAATAAGATCCAAGCTATATACCCTAAAGCCAACCAAATACTGTATTATGAAACCCTCCAGATTCCAATTTGAAAACAAATTCATGTTTTATCTCCAAACAAACAAAATCCTCATAGGGAGATGTGGGCATGTGTGAATTGTTTACAGTAACTCTCAAAGATTCTTGTGGTGCATTGTGAGCTTTATTCCTGAAGCTAACAAGAAAACAAGGGCACTGCTCTGATTCATCAGCAAATGCCTTGCTCCAGTGAGCTGCATGAGGCTTTATTTGCATAAAGACACTTCCAAAAATGAACCCGGCTTTCCTCTGACTCACTATTAAGCATGTTGCTGCAGTTCAGATTGACAATGTCAGCCTGGAAAATGGAATTAAATATGAAATAGCTGAGTGGGGAGAGGGAGGAGGGCCTCCTGCACAATAGGCTCCAAAGGGAACCAACAAGAAGCCTAAACATTGCTGTTTCATTGTTGAAGCAGTCCCAAATCAAAGAATATGAAATTCCAGAGTGATTTGATTTCAGCACTGCTGGGAATGATGACGACTTTCTCTAAAAGTCACTATAGATACATCAATCTCCAGAAGAAACTATGCCTGACACTAACACTTGACTTCAAATCATCCCTAAAGTTTCTTTCACTAGGACATCTCTGTTCAATTAGCCAAGGGGGTGCCATATGTATATGGCACAAACAGTTCTATCTTATCAAAGCCCCCTAGATTTGACTTCATTATAAAGCTTGGAAAGTTTACATGCTGGCATTATTTAGTCACATCATTGCTTCCAGATGTATGTACAGAAAACCAACAATCAAGAGGCAGAAACTAAGAGTCAGTCAAAAGAAGAAACCCGAATACACAATTTCTGCCTTGCAATTCCATACACAGAGGTTTTTGTTTGGTCCCAGAAAGTAATTCCTGGTGGAATCTTATTTTTATCCCAACTCAGATGCAATCACTCTTCCTTTCTTTGAACAGTGAAATTCTGGAAAGACAACTCCAAATACTGGAGAACTGTGTCTAATCCAGAAAGTGGTTTCCTAATTAAACCTATCCCACCCTGTTAAATGTGTACAATTCTGACATAGACTATATGCAACTGTAACACAGATGGTTCCAATGTTGTTTCTAGCTTGTACTCTTTGTTCAGTCTTTCTAAATCATAGCACGTAAGAATGATATAAAAGAAGAAAGGCAAAACAAATCCTAAATGGTAGGGTTGGGATGCATTAGCAACACTTTACCAAGGACTGTAATACTGCAGAAGTATAGTTTTACATCCATTAAGTAGTATGAATTTTCACACGTAACATACATGCTTTGGTTACTAATACTACACAAGAGCTAAAGCATATTTCTCTCTATATGAATCATATTTGGAAGTATTAAGCACACTAATTAGAAGAGTCTATATTAATACAAAAATAGAAACAAAATCAAGGACTGTCAGTAAATACTGAAATGCTGATATTGGCTACTGGAAGACAAAATTCACTCTAAGACAGGAGACTTCAGCTTTTCCACTGGGCCAGGTCAAAATCATATATCACAAGAAAACATCAGTGCCATCTTCCTGAAATAGCCCAGGACTACTGCTACTGATTATTGCAGTAAGTTCTACACATCAATCCATATGCTACCTCCCTGGGGGTTTACACGTTGATTGTGCAGTTTGTATGGCAGACAGCATCTCTCACAGAGAAGTCAGCAATGAATGGTCTCATTGACATCTGCCATTCAGATCCTGACCCCAGGTTATCTCATGAGACATTAAACAATCACTGCAAGCTCAGTGGTGACTGCTGCTCAGCCCAGCACATCTGAACTGGTAAAAATGAGAGGACCCAAATGAATATGCTCTAATTCCCTCAGTTTTAACTCATCACCTTTAAAACGACCCCAAGAAGTGTGAGAGGGGAGCAGGAAGGAACCCAGTGCCAGTTTGTGAAGCCTGTGCGCAGGAATGCTACACACTCCACCTTTGTTGAGTGCTTTGGCACACAACTGCTGCCTTTGGACCAGAGGTATCAGTAGTTTCAGAAATGCCATGGTGCTCCTCACTAAAGACACGGCAACAGGTAAGATTTTCTGTGCCTTGCAAACATCCCTTAGTTATCAATGTCAGACATTCTTTTCTAGCAGCAGTGTAGCTTACAGTAACATTTTTCACTTTATTGTACTGAAGCCTTAAAATGTAGTTAAAAGGTAGCATGAAGCAGTATCAGCACATTGCAGTGGTCCTTGAGGGAACTTGCTTCCTTCAAAGGCCACCTGCATGTTACAGAAATAACATCAATGCCACCAGGACAGCAGAGTTTGCTTACCAAAGCAAAATAGTGATGTGAATCTGTGACCAAGACTTAGGAATACATTTCTAACATGGGTAGGTTTCCACAGTGGTCAAAAGCCACCTATGGATGTGGAAATGTCCCTCCCAGCTCTCTCTGAGAGATTTTTAGCAAGGGCATGGGGTATGGCAGTGTGGCCCCTGTGTGCTCCCCAACATGTCCCTGTGCTCAGAGAGTAGCTGCAGGAAAAGGCAGAGGAGCAGTTGTCCTTTTGGCTGACACAGTACGCTACCACTGGACATGTTACAAGGGGCCAACTGGATCTAAAGGGAACTTTTAACATTTCCTTAGGGCATTTTCTTCAAAACCAAACCAGGCCACCTACGACCCTTCACTATCATGGATAAACCCTTACTTGGCAAGTTTCTGATGCGTGCTCCTCTGGCAAGGCTGAAATAGTTCAGGTAACTGGGAAAATACCTACGTGCTGCGTCCAGTTCCATTCCAAAAGAAAGGATTTGCAATGTTTTTGTAGAAGTGAAGTCTCAGGAGCCAAACAGATCCAAGTTTATTTGTTTGTTAGGTTTTCCCTAACCCTAAGCGAGGACCTTTCTTGCTTAGGAGCTTCCTGTGCATCTGAGGCTCCCACACTGCAAGCATCTTTGCTAAGATACCATAAAATTTCAGAGCACATAGTTAATGTTCAAATGGCAGAATATATTGATCCTCTGCCCATCCCCTAGTATCTTAAGTTTACCCAGAAGACTATTTTATTTAATTAACTTGGGTCTTTATTAATATAAATATTCCACTATTGATCATAAGAGAAGCTGACGCATGTTTGAGTCAGGCATACATCAGATCCATTTAATGGAGCTCCACTTAGAAGAGTAGTTGGCTCTAAATCAAGGTAAATGGTAGCAAGTGCTCCTTTGGGATGACAGGGCTTAGCTGGATCTATAACATTTTTACGGAGCTAGGTTTTTTAAAAGCAAAGGAGTATGGAAATGAGGTATGAAAATGGTCTCTCCTTGCACGTATCAATTAAGCGTGTCAATACCTTAATTAAATTGCTCAACTTAATGAGATTTATACCTATGAATATGGTTTATAGTTATAATAGCTTTTTTGGCTACTGTTCAAGATGTCAAATAAATTGCGAAAAGAGGATTAAAAAAGTAGTAATTGACATTCTGAACTGAAGCCAGTATTTTTTTCTCTCCTTTTTTCCCTTCATTCATGTGATTTTGGAGAACATATAAATAAAGTAATGAAGCCTGTAATAGCTTTGCTTTAAAAAATGACTTTCTTTTCCAATTCTAATCCTTCTTATCAAATTCTCTAAGTAGCACACTATTTGAATTAAGGAGCACTTCAACCTAAATGATTACAGGCCTTTTTCCCCTTTGAGGCTCACTATTATGCTTTTCCTCCATGTAAAAAGGAAGCAAAAACTTTTTGATCCAGACATGCAGCTACTGCAAAGACTTAAGTATCAGAGTATGGTAGTGTAATGCCTCAAAGTAAATGGATGTAAATCAACCAGCAAAGGGGACCTCTGTTGCCATCCTGGACTTACTTCAGTTTTGTATCCTCCATCTCTGGCCAAACGTAACTTCCCAAAATCCAGACCACAAGTGAAGAAGTTGTGCAGAACTCTCTCCAAAATGTGTATTTTGGAGAAGAAGCTCCTCCTGCCCTTCAATGCACAGTGCTCTAACTTGACATTGCAAGCATCAGTAAAACAAAGTGAAAAACTACTAAAACTCTACTACTAAAATATAACTCCAAAAAGAAAATGGTATTTAGCCTGCAAGATGCCACCCCAGGTCTTGCTGGCCTCATTAGCTTCCCAGTGAGAGGCAAGGCTAAGTTGCATTGACCAGAAACACCTACTGGATTGGAAAATCTAGAATAAGAAATCCAATTTTGTGTGCACAAAACTATCCAACACAACCACAGAAACCGTCAGAAAACCCAAAAATGTCTCTTGCATTCAGAAAGATGGACGAATCTCATCTAGGGGTTAAAAATCAGCATTGGAAACTGCATTTCCTGGCATAATTTATTGGCTCCACCCCAAATATACTTTTGCAACCTTGACAAAGTCATCATCTGTCTCATAACTGGGTTCTCCAGCACATGACAAGGAACACATGCCTATATAGGTGAGAAATACCCCATTCATATGTAAATCTTTGAATGCATTCTCAAGTGAGAAGTGTTACACAAGTGCTGTCCTGTGCTCACCAGCAGACTGAGGTGACCAGGAAACACAAACCACCTTTTCCTCTGCCAAAAATAGACTAAGGAAAGAATTCTTTTCCCATGTGATTCTTTCTATCACTGTTTAGTAGACAATACAGGAAAAACTGAAGATAAATATCATCCCAGGGGAGTTTCATGTACAAAACCCCCAGGTAAAATAAGTGCATTTATTATATTATTCCTTCATCTTTCCTTTCAGCTGAATTAAGTACTGAATTTTATTGGAAAAATAACGTCTAGCTCAAGCCTCACCACAATTTAAATTTCGGGTTTCTATACATTTACATTCAAGCTGGGAGATTTTGCCTATAAATATATCAAGAAAGTATTTATTTTACAGTTATTTTATGACCTGTACTGGGCTTTGTAAAACCCCTTACTAAAGTGTACTTAAAAGCCAAGTGTGCCTTGACAGTGGTCATTCAAAAGGAAGAACGGTAACAGCTGTGTGCTTTTCCATGTCAGCCAGGGCCTTACTGCTGGTCAGCTTCCCCAGACCTTCCCCACTCCAAAGCTACCAGGAGTATTTCAAACTGTACAACTTCAATGACAGTAAGAGACATGTATTGTGCTTTTACTTCATTCCTTATCTGTAATAAATGTTTGTCTGTAATGCCAATCTCATCTTCCTGCTTTGTCAAAACATTACATTGATTTCTTCAGCTGAATTCCATGGCAGCATATTGTGTGACAGTGAAGGATAAACTCCTGGATATAAATCAGTTTGTTAAGCTAAAAAAAAAAGAAGAAAAAAAAAAAAAAATTAAGAATGATGGCTGAAATGTCAGGAAAGAAGAGAAGGGATGTTTTATACAAGCCTCATCCTTCCTCTCTCCACTGTTCTTACATATTTAAGATCTGAACTGATTTTCAGTTGGTTAACACAAGAATTTGCTGTCTTCATAGCAGTGCATCTCCAATACTGAAATACTATTATTTAAATAAAATAGAAAAACAATTCATATTTGATTGGGGTACCCACTGTTTTGTCCAGAAAGCTGAACCACAACCAGCTGTTTTCTGCTGAACTGGCATTATTCACTTAGGTTGTTCAATTACACCCTGAACATCACCCATTCCGGTATAGCTTTATAGCCCTCTACTGTGGTAATTGACAGGTAAGGCTAAAGAAATACCAACTGCTAATTCCTCACACATTTCCAAATTAATATCTGATAAACTACATTTCAGGAGAAAGATAATGTATTCCAGCCAGCTGATGGCCTAAACAGGTTGTTATAATACAAAAAGTCAAAGCTTTTCCACTTGATTTTTCTCCTGTGACCTCTCGATAATAAGAGTTTCTTCATTACAATGCGTGTGTAACGTGGCTATAGCTGCAATCATTTTACAGCTACCTGGAAATCAGAGACCAGTGTGTTTCACTGGTGTCTTACATTGTTGTACACTTTCAAGGTGAGTTTGCTTCCTCTGCAAATGAAGAGCAGCTTTGTGCCATTCCTGCTGCCTACTGAAATGCAGAATTTGACAGCCAAGCAAAGTGTCATTAGGTTTGTCACAGCAGCCACAGCTGAACTGCTGAGGGCTTTGGGCTGGGGAATGCAAAGAATGACAACACTTTAACGTATGACTTGTGCATACTGCATTTCAGGCTTTAGAACAGAAAAAAATCGTTCTTACCTTTAATGGTTCACTTTAAGTCCTAGTACACTTCCAAAGCCCTACTACTGCTTCCAAAACTCAGTGATGAATATGGGTTTTATTCAATATTCAGAGTAGTATTTTTTCCCTTTGTCTGCACTCATGACATTAAATTGGTTTGTTATTGCATGGTACAGCCGTGATGTAGCTCCTCTCTTTCATTTATACCTAGAATTCATTCTCTTGGTCATTTGTGAAACTGCAGATACAAGGGGAATATTTTTAACTTAAATAAAAATCATTAGTTTTCCTTTTGAGTTCATTTAAGACTAAACTTCATTTCCTGTAAAAAAAAATCTGATAGATGTGACATCTCAATATCTTGCCACTGGGAAACAGCAGTAGCTACACCATTATCAGAAATTACTTTAATTTTTAGCTGTCTTAGGGAATGTCGGAACTCAAGAAACAAAGAAACAGAATATAACAAATAGACACGTTATATGTAACCTTTAAACAGGCGTTTATTTGCCTAGTTTTTCATCCACTAAAAATGAAAAGCAGCACTAGTTTCAGCTTAGGCAACACTACAAAGCAGAGCCAAAACCCCCTGGTGATTACTGAAGTGTTCTGCGTTTATGAATAATGGGGTGGTTTTCACTGGTTATGGGAGAGTAAATTTAGTTTTTCTTCATGGTGTTTGCTCTAAGCCAGCTATATAAGTTTGTTATAAAACATGCTCTGTTCTTCTTGGAAAGGGATGCACAGAGAGGTGCTTGTATTCAAAGAAAAGAAAAACATTTAATCAAAGGCTTTATCCAGAACCAAACCATCAGCCACCCTTAACGAGAAAGTCCTGTTAGACTATTCATATGTTTGACTGATTATTACTTATTATTTGAGAGAAAAATTGGGTTTTCTTCAGTGTTAATGAGATTGAAGATTTGGGGAGATGACTGTAAATCTGAGGAACTACAGAATCAAAGCTCGAATGCCCTAATGAGCAGACTTTCTCATTACTAAAGAAGTTACTCGGAATTACAGACAGATATGGAGATATATATATATATTACTAAAAAAAGAGGTTACAAGGGTTTTTTGACCACTCAAATGGTAGACATGACCGCAATATGAAACTCAGCTGATACTATAACATTTTATGGCAGCATTTTCTGCGAATGACAAGTTGCAGGAATCCGGGTTTTGCTGTAGCACCAAAACATGCTGTTCTTGCTGCACAAGTGCCAGAAAACATTTTCTGGAGACATTCTTTCAGTCCTTTGATGCTTCACAGTACTCTAACTTGCAATTGCAGGAGCCAGCAATACTAACAAAATACTAATCCACCTCTATTAAAACATTATCTTCCAAAATAAATGATACTGCTCCATTTACAAGCTGCCTCTCCAGGCCCCGCTGGCCTCCCCACGCACCACTGCCTGTACCCCTTCCATGCCTTTGCTGCAGCAAAGACTTAAAACTTGACATTAAGACCTCAGAATGGAACCCTTCAATTCATAAACAGAGAACACAGCTCATTTCCTTGAAAACTAGACTTAAACACATTCCAAAGGAAATAAGTGTTCTTCAAACAAAACAGAATAATGCTTTAATGAGCTATTACTTTAAGTGCTACGAGATGAAGAGGTATACTTTACTTAAATGCCAAATTATTATTAAAAACATAGTGGCCAAGGGAGAATAGTTAGAGGATGTTTCTTGTGAATAGATTTAGTTTAAAATAATAAAGATGTTTCTCAAATTTAAGTGTGCTCTTGTACAGAAAAGAAAGGTGCCATAATATGCAGGTTGTTGGCATATAATGCTCTATTATTCTTTCACTTCGTGTTCTGTAGGCTGAAATATAAAATATAATAAAAACATTGTCAAAAACTAATAAAAACCTTTTAATGTGTAACAGTAATACTACAGATTCCATTTTTAAGCAAATCAGCTAAGATTAAATGAGTCAAGGATACATACAGTCAATAGTTCTGGGATAAGGGACTGACAATGCTTACTAACATGCAAAGTGTGTCCTTTTCTATTGGGGCTGATCACAAATCCTCCATGTATAACATGGATGTAACTCCCGCCCACTTGTGCCAAAGTGAAGTCCATTCTGTTTAACCATCAGTGTCACATCATATCTAAAACTTGGATAGCACTTCTGGTTTTCCACTTCAAATGAGAACTTTGAGCATTTAGTCAGAAGCAGAAGCCCAGTATTAACCAGCTTGCATTAGAGCAGTGTACATCTGGGTATTCTGAGATTCAACACGTCCTTTTTTTCAACATGCAATAAAGATGTTATAAACCACTAGACGGATACATCTAGTGATTATCATATCTTTTTTCATGAGCAGAAAAGATTTCCTTCAGTACCTTTAGGAGGCCTAAATAAAAAACGTTCATCTCCTTCTTTGAGAGAAAGCTGACCTGCCATGTTCCATTTGGGTGGTTTAAGAGTATGTCAACTTCTTTCTGTCTCCTCACCATTTCTTTCCCAGCGCTTACAGATCAACCAACACTAAAGCAAGCTGAATGTTTTCTAAGGGCAAGGCTGTCTCCCACACCGCAGTCATAACACTGGGAAGCTCCATACAGTTCAGGCCTAGTTTAAAGTTGGTGCTCTTAATGTCCTAAGCTTCGTTGTCTTATGGACAGCTCAGGCTTAGGCAGCTTCCTGCAGCTCCATTGCACATGGAGAGTCTGCTTTAAGCATAAGCAGAACCCAACAGGAATGCTACAAAGCATCCTGAAGGAAGAGAAAATGATCCCTGTGTCTCTGAAAAAGATCTTTTTGGTAGTAGCTGCTGCAGAACAGAGGATGGGTGAAATTTCCCGCTTGGGTGGTGGCACCTTTTTTTTTCTCTCCCCTTTTTGTTTTGAAAGGGAAAAACACGAACCTGTGGGAGGTTCACAACTGCTTTTTCAGCTTGCTCTAATGACAAAGGTTGGCAAGCCTCACTTCCAAATGCAAACTTGCTTTCTCAAGGAAATGAATGATTTTCAGGTGACTTTACATTTTAAAATCAAATTTTTCCGAAACAACCTTTAAAACCTCCATCCTTTGGCCAACATTGCCATGGCTCAATGAAATTTCAGTGGTCAACTTTTACTGGTTTTATTTGCAACCCAATCTATTAAGAAAACAAAGTACTCTCTAAAGCCTGAATGCTACTATCTGCATGGGTTGAGTTTGCTGACAAACGCTGATTGTTCGGCTCTTTAGTGGTTTATCAAGAAATTACTATTTCATTCTAAATGACTATGCATAGCAAGAAATGGAAAGGAGGGTGAGAACCATTGAAGTTTTAAGGTGAATTTACCCAGTATTCTAGGCTAAATAAATTTTTGCTGAAGATATTTTCTCTAGGCAAGTATTAATCAAGCGCAGACAGGAGAGACAAGCAATGAAGAAAAGTCACTCAGATATGAAACTCAACTTCATTTGCTCACCATAATTAAAGAGCAACTTACATTCTCATGCTTAAGTTAGGACCTTATATCCTTTCAAGAAAGCTTATACTGAAGTGTTACCTAGTCAGTGAGGTACATGCAGCTACACATATACGCATTTTTAATAAACTGAAATGAAGTGAAATTTCATGTTCTGAGACATTAATTAGAAATATTTAATTATCTGAGAAACCAACAAGAACACCACCACTACAACTATGCACTACACACATACAAAACCCCACGGTTTTGCATATAATTCATGGGAATAGGGAAGAAAATCAAGTGTTACAAATTGTCTCAGGTTGAATCCCACTATGATGGCAGATAAGGAGTGCAGTATTTTATTTTCCACAACCACTATCAGAGATTGAATGTCTGCAGATAGAAGATGCTTTTGTTTTTTCTCCTTTCCTGGGCTTTTATCATGGATGAGTCACCTCAACCATTGCCAGTATCATTTTTAACTGAAGACATTGCGACTTCTCTTTGTGAGAAACAAAACAAATGGGGCTGCGGAAGTCATGGAATGAAGAAGCTGATTTGATTTGCTTTTAAAGTTCTCTGGGCTCTAACCAGCCTCTCATCCCACCAGAGAAGAACAACAACTAAGAGCCACAGGGATGGCTCTCTCAGTCCCATCCCCTATGTTTGGACACAGTACCTATGTATTCCTCTCTGGTCACCTCTCCCTGCTTCCACCTCTCACATACTACTTTTGGATATTTGAGTTTTGCCAGGAACAACTCGTTCCTCCTTGACACCTTTTCTTGAGCTGCTGCTCTTTGGGGTGGACCAGTTGAGCCTGGAGAAGATGGTCCTTGAAGATGGACTCATTGTGAGTCTGGTGCATCAAATATCACACAGAGCCAGTCTGAAACTCTCTAGTTGACTGGAGTTTAAAACAGTTCCATGTAAAGGTGCTCTAGAAACATTTAACTGTATTTTATTTCCTGGTAATATCTCTTTATGACAGCAGCCAACTAAGCTCCTTATGTGATTAGGAAAACAGATCTTGTCCTCTTTTCTTTAGAGAATTAGAAATTTTGGCTTAGTTTTACATGTGAGGGAGGGAAGAAGGAAAATGAGAAAAGTGGAACTCTAACATACAGTAAATTAAACACATTTCCAAAGTAGTCTCACTGCTGCTAGTATCACGGCTTCCTTTTCTCTTACTGGAAGTATGAATCCAGTGACAGTGCCATGGTGTATCCCAACACAGCATGGAGCAGGGGACAAGTTCTCATCTGTGTATATGCATCATTTACTGTACTTTGCACAAAGCATTACTGTCTGCCCTTCATTACTGCTAATGGAATCTCAAGGTCAACAACCAGTCATAAATGTCCATTCTAAATAAAATGTATTGAAGACACTCTGCCCAATGTCTTTTACATAGGTTTCTGGTGAGACTTGGAGTGTTAAAAACCCAGTTGACCTTTCAAGATAGAAAACATTATCAGCTGCATGGATTTAGACTTTAATCTGTTTCAATTAAGTGTACCCACGGAGATTATATATTTCCCGTGGGCTACTCACAGTTTGTGACATGTTTTATCAATATTCATTTTTGCTTCCCCATGCTCAGAGCATTCTCCCACATAGTGGTCTCCTATCATGCATATGTATGAAGCCTCCGGTGGGAGTACTGGTATTATAACAGTGCTGGAACACTCTGGCATGCTGATATTAAAAAATATCTCTTTTGGATGTTTAGTTTGCACGTCTCTCCTTGCTCACACAGAACAGCTGGACGGCATTTAGAATAACCCAAACTCCTCACTGGGCAGGATGAATGACATGTTTGAATTCACAGATAAAGAAGGAAAAATACAACAATCTGACAGAAAAAGTAAAAAAAAAAAAAAAAAAATAAATAAACAAACAACAAAAAAATCAACCAATAAAAACCACCCCAAAGCAAATAAAAAGATTCACCCCTCCCACTTCTGCTCAGAATCTGCAGCAGTGGGCAGGCTCGGAGCATCAGCAGTGATACAGTGATGTGATCCCTGTGCTAAACATGGAAGTTCATCCCAAGGTCCCAGCAAGCACTGATTTTGATGACATTCAAACTACTGTCTCAAATATTTCATCACTTTTTGTTATCATAGAGAGAAGCTCCTTCTGGAAGAAGAAGAAGGAAGAGCTGAACAAAGTTACAGGTTGCCAGGACGTAACTACATGTTGTTTTTCTGCACTGAAAATAAATAAAATGAAAAGAAGTTTTTATACCAAATAGAAAGTAATATTTAGTAGCTATCAGATCATCTGTTGAAAATGAAGGGCCTTTTAAAGACAAGTTGGTTTTAAACTCTGAAGAAGGGAAGTAGAAGGGTAGGAAAGCACCAGATAATGGACCCTCTGATGGAGCATATGAGGCTGTTAAAACACACAGCCAGCTCAAGAGCAACTGAAGATGGGATATCCTGTGCTACTCAGCCTTTGGACATATAAACACTTAATTTTGTATGACACTAATCATTTCTGCATGAACATACTAGATTGTTCTGCATTATATTCCAAAGTCTGACTGGTTTGGGTGATACTTAGAACATTAGCAGCTGCAAGAGGATTTATAACTTCCCCTAGAATGTAAGTTATAGCACAGGAATTTATAACTTTTCCAAACAAGACAGACACTGGTTTATTTATACTGCAGTTTTGGGGTTTGGTTTTTGGGTTTTCTTGAGAGAAATACCTTTTGACAGTAGAATATACTGGAAGATGCAAAAGTACTGAATTTAAAAATGCTCTGAAAATGTTGTGAAAAAGTTAAAAAGAGAACACAGAAATGTTTTCATTTGGATACATCACTTTTACAAAGCGAGTGCTGCACTCATACTGTGTATGTACCAGTCTGCTTAGACCATGGGGGTTAATTTTATAAGGGTTTGTTCAAGCATATTGTTTTATTCCAATGAGCTCCATTAGCCAGATGCCAAGCTGCTACAATAAACAGCAATGGCAAATCTGATGAACTAAGAAAAGAGAAGCACATGAAGAAGTTTGCAGATGAAGAAATATTCACATGAAGAAATTTTCACATGAAAGCAGGTAATGACAGGAAAGAAAAATTAAGATATATTAAAATAAGTTTAAAAAGTCCACCATTCAAGTCGCGGAGAGATTCTAAACATGAGGCCTGAGATGGTGCTGCCTTTATCATACCTATGGACTTTACTCTTGTAAGTAAAACTATTTATTTTAACACGGAAGCACTGGGACTTGAAGTCAATCCAGACACCGGTAAATATTCCTGACAAAGGATCACTTTTCTGTGGAGGGAGCAGAATAATTACAAGATTAATTATCTTAATATATCAGACTGTGATACTTAATGTATCAGACTGTTTCTTAGAACAAAAGTTTGTGTTTATCTACATTGCTGTGTCATTACTGCTCACAGACAGGCCCAAGGAGGCTTGGTGAACACAGCAAGCAAAGAGCAAAGAAGAGATGCCAGGGCTCATTTCAGATGCTAACAGAGTTTAATGACCAATTTTCTTTTTCTTTCTTTTTTAAACAAGGTAAAAGTGATGTAGGAGCCCAATCGTGTTGTTATCAGAAGCCAAATGAACCACAAATCCATCAAAGTGGTATGATGTGCATTATTAAGCCAGGTCATGATAAGCCTCTCTCAAGAAAGGTATTAATGGTTCTACTCTTTCAGCTTGAGGTATCTAGAATTATTTGCAGTTTCGACCGCTTTTTATACAGATTAGTTAGAATTGCTGAGGTGACTGTCTCGAGAGGGGGCGTCTGCAGCGCCTGATCGGGGAGAGGGGACACCTGTAACGCCTGATGGGGGAGAAGCTCGGCATCCCGGAGCTTCAACTCGGAGCAGCAACACACACCGAGGGAGCCTCAAATCCCCGACCCGGTTTATCCAGGGGTCGGCACCTCAGCGGACGCGAGGAGCTGACTCAGAGGGGGCGGCGCCATGAGGCGGCACCAGACCTGACTGATTGAAAACCTGCTCCAGGGAGCGACGAACAGGACGGGCTCGAGGCAGTTCGCTCGGGCAGGCGAGCGGGATGGTGAGCACTCTCTCGCCGTATGACCCGGTCTCGGTCTGAGAGCTCTGCTCTGTCTGCACCAGCGGTGGTCAGTGCAGGCACCCTGTCATGGGTTCAGCAGTGGCAGTCATTTTTCTCCTTCTTAGTAGTTGGTGCAGCACTGTGTTTTTAACTTGTGGCCTGAGAACAGCGCTGATAACACCAATGTTTTAGTTACT
>JAOEHY010036515.1:16814-42585 GCA_025447955.1 Psilopsiagon aurifrons | reverse complement strand
TGACTATGTAAGGATGCCCTGTGCGGCAACACGGTGATACACGTTAGGAAGAGCTATCCCCAGTGTCTCACGGCACCGCAATGAAGAATACCTGCTTGTCAACTTGAAAACTTTGTTGGCGAGTTCGTCCCTGGAGTTTCCCCCGAATCACTATGGGAGGTAAAAAAAGATCCAGCGGTCATAGTCTGAAGTTAGACAAGTGCAGATTAGACATAAAGTGTGTTTCTATCAGGAGGCTTAATTAACCACAGGCACAGCCTTGGAGGGCTGTGATGGATTCTTTGTTACTGGCAAGGGTCCTGTTTGCATTTGGATGTCTCTCTAAGCACACTGTTCTTGTTCAAGTGCAGATATCGATCTAGAGGCAGAACTGATTGGGGAAGTGCCCGAGGCCCAGGCTCCCCAGGAAATCACCAGAAGTGAAGCATTCACCAAAACCAGTGTTGGTTTTGGCACTGGTAAAGATTTGGTCTGGCGCCAAAACCAAGAAGAGACAAAGCCTTGCAGATAAGACCCGGGATAGCAAAACACCTCTGGCTTCAGTGGTTGACATCGAGTGAAAGTTGTGCTGAGGTGCAAGGCCCATGGGGGCATGGTGAAGGCAGGTCCTTGCTCTGCTGCAGGGCTGCTCCTGTGAAGTCACTGCTCACTTGTTTATGGTGGCACTGTGGACAGCAAGGGATGTCTTGGGTGCCCAAGGCCAGATGCAAGCATGCCTTCCCCTGCTCGAGAGCTGCAAGTAGTCTCCAGACCATCCCATCCACCTCTTCCCTTTTGCAGGAAGGTTGCATAGCCATGCCCTCTGGGAGAGGCTTGGGATGGGTGTGGTGGGCTCAGGAGGACTGAGCAAGCTATTGGGATTGCCCCTGGCTTGGGTGCCCGAAGAAAACTGATTACCTAGCTTAGGGAAAACCATGTTTTATTTGAAGGATTTTTTTTCCTGGCTTCTGCCCCTCAGACACATTTCTGACTGGTAGAGAGCTATGGAATGAGTCACTTTTCTTCATGCCTCAGTTTCCCTGACTGTGAACTAGCTGATAGGCTGAGTCTGTTCACATTCATAGTGCCCCTGAGGGAGGAGGAGAGGAGCTCTCAGAAGCAAACCCAGAGCTCTAATGCCCACAACTTCTGAGTGTCGAAACCTTACATCTCTTGACACCACACTTATTACTAGCACAGTCAGCTTGAGAGAGTTGTTGTGATACCCAGAGAGGCTTCTAGCCCATGGACCCCAGCAACTGTGACCACAGCATGCTACTTAACATTGTGCGTCTACCTCAAGCTCTGCTTCTTCCCAGAGTGCTCCGTGCATTCAACCCCCAGTGCTCGCTGTAGCAATCTCCTTTGGGGCAGAGTCCCAGGAGTGCTGAGTACACTTCAGCAGCTCTGCATATCCATGCTTGAAGTGAAAGGGGAAGAAAAGAAGAAGAGCTGACTTTCAAGTTTCTGGCATCCCAAATCATCTCTGGGAAGCAGGCAAACCTCTCCAGATGCAGCAGGATGTCTGCATGTATAGGTAATACTATAATAACCCTCTTCAGGGCATGGCAGTCTTCCAATATCAAAAATTGGACATACTCAGATCAGTAAGCAGAGGAAATGTTTGCTGCTTTCATTAATAATCTTAAGAGATCTGTGCCTTCTGTTCTTTAGCAGTAAACTGTCAGCCCCACATGGAGAAGATTTGCTAATGATCTCTCCGCTTTCCACAAGGCACGTTTAAAATATACAGAATCATTTGTATTTCCTTTTCTGTTCTGCTTAAGATCAGTGATTTGTGAATTACTGCAGCAATCCAACCATGGGTTCTCCCCATCTGCAGGTCTGGAGCACTGTCCTCTGCTAGAAAGGATGAAGAGGGGATCAGGCCTTTCTGACTAATCTCCTGCACAGCAAACAAAACCTACAAATATTGTGAAATAATCTAAGGAAGAATCTGGTTACCGTGCCAGCCCTTACAAAGCATTTTCCTGTGTCCACTGCTGCCCTTTAAACTCCAACCAGCTAAAGGAGGACCTGCTTTCCTAGCTGACCATACAATTGATTTCTTCTTTGTTTGTTATTTTGTCTGGTATCCCTCTGTCTGTAAAACCTGTGTAACCACATACAAACGCACAAACACACACCCATACGTAGAGATGTGTTCATGGCAGATCCCTTCTCTCTCTTCTAGAAGTGTGATCAGTGACTGTTGTGTTAGCCTGTAGATGGGACAGCTGGCTTCGAGGCTGGACCCTGTCCCAGAACTGTGGCTTGCATCTCTTCAGTGTTCTGTGCCTCAGTTTCTCGGACTTGAACTGAAAAGGAATGATTTGGATGTCCTTCACAAGGTACTTTCAGATCTAGAGACAAGAAGAGCTGCGTTGTGGCCGTGGTATTAAAGCCTCTGAGTCCCATCATTATTTTGCATTGCTTTGATGCCCTTGAAATCAAAATATCACACAGTGATTTCATTAGTTTTCAGAGAGAATATCAGCAATCTTTCTCAAGTGTGTGCATGCGTCAGGTGAGGGGCTGAGGGTGGTGGATATTACCTGAGATGAGTATTAATGACTAACAGCTTCAAGATCCAACACCAGAAGTGAGAACATCTAAATCTAGATTGGGGCACTTAATTAAACCTTTATTAAACTTCCTTCAACACATGGACAAAATTCTCCCTCGCTTTGTCAAGCCATTAATACAAAAGAAAAAAAGAAGAAAAAAAAAAGAAACAAGTGTTGCCCTTTCACACTTAGGAGCATGTTACTTCTGCTTTACTTTGGCATGAGTTAGTATTAAAGGAACAAGAGTGGGCAGTGTCCAGCTCCCTCTGGCTTCATTTCATTGCTCAGGGCAGCAAAATTGAAGCACATGAACAGTGGTGTTTTGGTGTATCAAAGTCCTGATACAATCAGTGTCTTTGCAGGACTAGTGTAGACTACCCATTTTTGGCTAATTGTTTTAAGGAGATCAGTTTACTCTGCATCAGTATCAGAAGTCCTTTCAGCTCTGATCAAGAATGGCTGGACCCTGCTGCCAGCCAAGGTTGAACCCAGCCCAGCCAGGACTTACGTTCCCAGCATTTTGTCCCTGTTACTTTCGTAATAGATATATAAACCTTCATTTGGCATGGCCCAGGTAGCTGGTACTCTTGTCTTCCTGTTGCTGTGGCCCTGTTGCAGATAACTCACAGAAATAACAATGTTAAAAATCCCTAGCATTATAAAGCAGCTATAATAATTAATCCTTAGTACTTAGCCCTACCTTTTACACTTCCAAGTTACAAGATGACATTCCCTGACTGCGTTCACCCATCCTGCTTCTCCTTGGAGAAAACCATACATCATATGTTCTGCTATAGAGGAAATGAAGGATAACACGTCCATGGGCATCCGTGCGTTTCAGTGCACCAGATGGGAATATGGTACTATGGTTTAAACAGTTTGCTGTCCTTGAGCAGCAGTTGCAGTGCTCCCTGTTTCACAGGGCTCTGGAAAGCCGCCAGAACAGCAGCAAGACTGCAACCAGGTCTTGCAAGTTTGGGCAGATGAGCCCAAAGGACTCCTGTGGAGATCAAACTATGCTTGGTGTGATTTCTGTGCTTATTTTTGTTTTTAATTGTGCTAGGAGTGGAAGACTGGAAGATTCTGGACCTGTGGTAGGACAGTGCCCAAGCTGTGATGTCTAGACTATTCTTGGTGCTTCAGGAGAGACCAAGCCTCTTCAGAGGCAGGGAGCAGAGCTGGTAGCAATGCTATCAGTAACATTGCTGGGCAGAAACAGAGCTGGGATAAACCCGCAGGACGTAATCCTGCACCCTGGTGCCATATTCACAGCAGTCTGAAATACATGCCTAAAACAGCACAAGTAAGTCTTTAAGTGTGTGTTCAGCTCTAAGCACAAGAGCAACCTACTGCAAAACAATGGTGACTTCAGGACTCTTATCTTTGCTTAAAGGTCAGAGCATGCTAAAATACCTCAGTAGCTCTAGACCTTAGCGCTCTCACGGAGGCAAATTGAGATCAGTTGTCCATTTTAGCTAAGCAAATCCCGGAGAACTGTATTCTCCTGTCAGTTCTGGCCAGATCCTTTGCTGATTTAAACTGGACATGCTCTGAATTTATGCTAGGGCAAGTGGAGCAGGGCCCAAGTGCTTTTCTTCACACCAGAGGAATAGTTGGGCAAATGGGGTTGGGCCCAATTGGAATACCACCTGCACCACCAGCAGCGTCACTATACCACCCTTGGCTAAGAGATGCTGGCAGCATCTTATGTGCTCTGATGCTGTGGGGAAGGCATGAAACAATTCTCATCTCCCAAGAGAGCATGGCCCCTAGAGACCTGTAGGTCAGAAGCTGGGGATCCAGGCAGCATGCAAAGGCAACCAGGGGATGGCCAACACTTGCCTGCCACCGCCCCCCGCTGTGTGTTCCTTGGCTGCATAGTGGTGTCCACCTCAGACACACTGTCCTCCTCCCTATCTGCCCCCAAGAGATATTTTGAGAGCCTGTTTTGGTCTCCTTTGCATGTCAGTTATGCTATTTCTGAGCATATTTATTTTTATTGCTTTCCGGTGGTGAGCTTGTAGCCTTGTACTCTCGCCTTGATCTTTTGCACTTCCTCTCACTTTCATGCCTCTTTCTTTCCCTGATGGGCTGAAGGCTCGGGTGCTTTTGTCATAGCTGGTGGATGGGCTGTGTCCCACCACTTTGCAAGATCTGGCCACCCCCAGCTGATACTCCTCAGGGCAATGGGAATGCAGAGTCAGCCCAGAGAACTGGAGGCGTCCGTGTGGGTGCCCTCCTCCCTAGCTGGACGCCTTACCTGTTTCCAACCACAGCCAGCCAGTCGCTGTCACGCAGAGAAAGAAGTGTTGACTCATTAATTATCACGATGTAGGTTATGGTTAGGCAGATGAGTAAAACACCTTCCAAATGGTGTGACACCATGGAAACAAAGGGTTTGCCCTTTAATCACCCAGTTCCAGAAATGGTAAAACAATCCGGGCACTGCTGGAAGAGGCCTTTGGGTAACAATATCAGCTGCCTGCTGAGGAAACCTAGCTCTCACTTGGGAAGCTTAATTCTGTTCAGTTTTTGGCTACTCAAACCAGACATTCTTCATCCAAAACCAGGTGGGATCTCGAGGAAACAACAATATTTGGCAGCTGGGAGAAAGAAAAAGATGTATCCTGAACTTTTTTCAGGAAAACCTTCCGCTCTGTAGCATAATTTTTGTTTTACTAGAAGTATAATTTCCCTCCACAAATCATAGAATCACAGAATGGTTTGGTTTGGAAGGGACTTTAAAGATCATCCGATTCCAACCCCCTGCCACAGGCAGGGACACCTTCCACTAGATCAGGTTGCTTAAAGCCCTATCCAATCTGGCCTTGAACATTTCCAGGGATGGGACATCCACAGCTTCTCTGGGCAACCTGTGCCAGTGTCTTTCAGGGCTGTAAGTACACACTGCCAGGTTATTTTGAGTTTTTTATTAATACCTCCAAATCCTTCTTCTCAGGGCTGCTCTCAATCCATTGTGTTTGCATTCCTCAGCCTCTCACCTGACCCGTATGCAGGACTTTGCACTTGGCCTTGTTGAACTTCATAAGGCTTACATGGGCCCACCCCTCCAGCCTGTCAAGGTCCCTCTGGATCCTATACCTTCCCTCCAGTGTGTCAACTGCACCAAACAGCTTGGTGTTGTCACCAAACTTGCTGAGAGGTCACTCAATCCCACTGTCCATGTCACTGACAAATACACTAAACAGTGCTGGTTCCAATAATTTCCTCAGGGACCTGAGTAAATTACTCCTCCATTTGGATGTTGAGCTGTTGACTGAAACTCTGAGTGAAGCCATCCAGCCAATTCTTTATCCATCGAGTGGTCCATCCATCATATCTATGCCTCTCCAGTTTAGAGACAAGGATATCATGCAGCACAACATCGAATACTTTGCACAAGTCCCTGTAGAAGATGTCAGTCACTTTTCACTTTTCTACCAATGTTGAGGCACTGTCATAAAAGGCCGCCAAATTTGTCAGGGACAATTTGCCTTTAGTGAAGCCATGCTGGCTGCCACCAATGACTTCCTTATTTTCCATGTGCTTTAGCATAGTTTCCAGGTGGATCTGCTCCATAATCTTGTTGGGCACCCAGGTGAGGCTGACCTGCCTGTATTTTCCCAGGTCTTTCTTTTTCCCCTTATCAAAAAGAGGGTTATGTTTCCCCTTTTCCAGTCAGTGGAAACTTCACTGGCATTCCATGACTTCTCAAATCTGATGGACAGTGGCTTAACCACTTTATTCACCGGCTCCTTTGGGACCAGCAGATGAATCTCATCAGGTCCCAAGGACTTGTCTACCTCCAGGCTCCTTAGATTTTCTCAAACCTGATCTTCTCTTAGAGCTTGCCTTCAACAGGACTTCTTTTTTGTAAAAACCTGATTTTTAAATACAAAAGACCCCAAATCTAAACAGGTACTGATGCCAGATCTGTTGTAATCTGAGTCTGTGTTCAACATTTGTAGAAGAAATAGACAGCTGTAAACCATCATAGCAAGTGGAGCTCTGCTAAAGCAGAGTTTTATTGGAGCAATTCCTGTGGTGAGATATAGGAGAGAATCTGACATAGACAGGATCAGCATTTATATTTCTACAGAGATGAGGTAAAAAAACAAGTGAAAAAACCCAAGTGGCATGATTCCAGGGCAAAAAGCCTTGGCCAGCTGAAGTTCAGCAAGCAAGCTGTGACCCAGGTGAATGCTGCACACCTCTGGCAGAGCCAGCTTGGATACATGATAATGAAAGCCCTTGGATTCAGTGCAGCAGAGAGAGTTGCAGTAACAATGATTCATTTATCATTAATATTGTACTATCAGGTGGTTGGTGAGGGTTTTCTCTCCAGATAGGCTCTTGCCTTCCCATGGAGCAGCTGGGATCAGCCATCTGGGAAGATGAACAAGTGGCATGCGTTCCTTGAGTATCTGAGTCAGCCTGTTCAGACTTGAGCTCTTCTGAATAGCCAGCAGCTCCCCACAGAAGGACAGCATTAACACCACCCTTGTGTGCTCTTCTTTGCTCCCTTGCTAGCTCAATGCTCCATCTTTCTTCTCTCCTTTTTCATCCTTCCTTCCTTCCTTCCTCCTTTCCTCCTGTTCTGTATGCAGTTAGTGGGCCCTATCCCCAGCTGTTCTAAGTCAGTGTATGACCAGCAAAATCCCCCTGGGCACATGCTGGGCTGGCCACTAGCCTTTGGCTCTAGCCCAAACACAGGACAGCTGGTCAGTGAATAGTCAGGTGGCAAGTCCCCCGTCACTTCACTTAGGATCAGCAGTCTAAAGGGTCAATTGGAGATCAGCTGTTTATCCTTCCCAAGCCTCTGCTTCTCATTTATAGAGGCATGGAAAAGCAAGGACACCTGCAGCAGGGAAAAGAAATGATAAAAGCATGGAAGCATGCCGTAGTGCTCAGGCACAATGATAGTGGTAGTCTTTTGAATACTGATGCTGGATAGTAGAAGGTACAGGAGGTTTGGATTTACTCAGGAGTAGTTTGGACTGTCTGACCAGCAAATCTCTTACCTTCTTTAAAAAGACTATTAGCTTTAAAAAGAGTATCAGACTATCAAGCTTTCTGGAGACCACTTTTCTCGTAGTCTTCTGGGGCAGCCTTCTCCCCTACTATCCATGGGCTAATCACCCCCATTCCCTTACTCAGCCTGCGCTAGCTCTGCAGAGTTCATCAGGCTTGAAGCCATATGCCAGGAAGAGCCCGTAAGAGGGTTTTTAAAAAAAGAAGATGACAATATCTGCTCCAAAGGCAAATCTTGTTCTGTTTCCCGGAGAGCCCGCTCCCCAGGGCTGGGTTTGGCTGTCAGTTTGCAAGTGTGATAAAACAGACAGGAAATTCAGGGTCTGGCTTCAGTGCACAGGCACTGCCCTTCAGAGATACCTAAGCTTGCTTCAGCACTGCTGACACACAGCCTGGGAGCAAGACAGCCCCACTCATCTCCTGCATGGACTGAGTTAACAGTGGTGTGCTGAAAAAAGGTCTGTCCCCTAGCAAGGATTGTGCTGTCACAGATGCTCCACTGCAGGTACCCGAGAGAGTGTGCACAGGGTAGTTTGGGGCAGCATGGTGTAGACGTGCCCATTGATGGCAAAACAAAGCAATTCCCTTCTCCTCCTCTTGCGTGCCTCTGTTACCTTTGTTTCACAGCTTGCTCTAGCTTTTCATGTCCAGCCTATTTTCGAAGTTTGGTGATTCATGCCTGGTACAGTCTTTCCCTGATTGCCCCAGACCTCATTACTGTATCAGATAGAAATACCTCCTGTCTCAGGCCCCTTGCTGCTTTTGCTCCACTTCCCTGCCAGCCACTGGTCCAAGAAGAAAGTCACAGGCCAGGTTTGTGCTGCCTTGCCCAAGCCCATGCACTGCCCAAACCCATGCACTACCCAGCCCTGTGGTTTTGTTGCTGTGATTTCTGCTGAATGCAGAAATCCTTCCCACTCACAGTCTCTGTTTGTTCCTTGACCACCTCGTTCTTGATTTTGGTGCTAACATCATTTCTATAGCTTTACTCCTCTTCTGCTGGTGCAACTGCACAACCACAAATTCACTTTGCAGACCTGCTCAGCCATATTCTCACTATTTTTCCATCTACGTGCACTGTCCAGTGCTGCCTCTTCTCCTGGACAGAGCCAGGTACAAACCCTAACCCATGTTCTACCCAGTGCGGCTTCCTATAGCTCATCCCAGCCATGGACAGTGGAAAGTGCAGAGAGCCCAGGAGTGGTGGGGAAGTGGAAACATACTCCAGAAGGGCTGAGCAGGGGAGCTCATCCCCTTTCCTCCACCCCACGCAAGCTGATCAGCCTCTTGCTTTTTCCAAGTGTGATATTCCCACACGGAGTGAGAGAGGTTTCAGGAAATTTCTGCTCCTCTCAAAATCACTTCTGATTTTTCTAGTAAAAGCGTCTGCCAGCCTCCTGCAGCCAAGTTCCTTTTTCTTTTTTTTAATACATATACGATTCAAGCTGCGTTGGCTCCACTCCTGAAGTCTGGCAGGTGCTCAGTGACATATGTTCTGTGATAAATGTTTATTACATAAGTTCATTCAAGCTAACATGGATTTTGAGATATAGTCAGGTCTCATTATACAGCTTGTCTTCAAAGCTCAGTGTCCAGATTAAGCTTTTTCTTGTAGGGATGTCTCCCAGGGTTTGTTTGCTCTTTCCCTGATTTTGCCAACTCTTGATTGGTTCATCAAGGTAGTTAACGAAGCGCTCAGACCAACTCAGGGGAGAGGAGGAAAAGGAGCAATTATAACTTCGTCTTGTTCCAGCTCATTATTTTAATCACTGTGTATCATATTTGGTGAAAACATCTCTCTACAAACATTAAAACTTCAGAGCTGTCATTTCTCAGAAACAAAGGGTCTGATTTCAGCGATCCCCAGGCACTGGTCTTGCCTTAGAGGTGAATTGCATCAGGTTGTTATCACTGTGTCTCACCGAGGAGTTGCTCTTGATTCCTGCAGTTTCAGGAGTACACGTACAACTCATGCTGTCCAACATTTCCAAATCCAAATGTTCATTTTCATCCAGGCTGTTCTAAAAACTTCTTATTACTCTTTAATCTTGTTTAAATAAATTCCAGTCACTTTCTGGGCTTTTCTTTGATGGATGAAATTACAAGTGCTGCAGCATGAAATCCTGAGGGTCCTGGGCAAGTCCAGCAGAACACTGCTATAAAATTTCTCCTTTTAATGTCCATCAATAGAAAAGCATCAGGATAAATGCTTCATTGTTTTGGACCAGGAGTTTGGGCATGGCAAAAGCCAGGACTGCCTTTGGGCTGCCTCCCAGGTCCCCAGATCCAAGCCTCTCTCTGGGCTTCACAGAGTCTCAAGCTCATTTTGCTCATCAGATTTCATCAAGGTTCACAGGATATATGCATGCATGTGTCCAGGAGCAGTGTGGTGTGCCATTTTGGGGGGAAAACCTTAGCCCTGGCTGTAAAAATGTTGTGTGGAGCACAGATCTCCATGTTTGCTTGTAGGGATTGGGCTCATCCTGCATGTTATCACTCTCAATGAGACAAATGCTTGTGCAAACTGGATGATTCACATACATACATTTTGTAAAGGTCTCGTGACTCTGGGCTCTCTGGTGAGTCCAACCTTGCTGAGGCAGGGCTGGGTTTTGGAGGCTACAGCAGCAGTGAATGTGACATCTTCTTGCAGGATTCCCTTACTCCTGTGAGTTAGGGGGCAAAAATGTTGGGACAGTCAATAGGAAGGTAAAAGAACAGTGCAATGCACGATGGACCCTCTCCAGTGGGGGCTTTCAGAGCTCAGCAAAAGGGAAAGCAGACTATGTGTTTTACACTTGATCAGTTAGGGCCAGCAGTAACAATAATCATTTCTTAGTCAAGACGTGTCTTTTCTGGCAAATTCTGAAGCAAACACAAGGCGAGCTGGCTGTTGCTAGTGCCTGCACCTCTCCAGGAATGCAATCCATGCATTAGCCTCTTATCTTACATTTGTTGTTTGAGCAATCTTAACCAGAAACAAACCAAACTCTGAAGATGAAGCAGATCTGCAGATGGGAGGGTTTACAGTTAAGGGACAGCACTGTGCATAAGATATGGTTAGAGTTAAAATGTTAAAATGCGTGGGTTATTATGGTTGAAGTGGCATGGTTTGTTTAATACAGCTGCATAGATAGTATGTCAAACCTTCACTGAATGTACCGGTTTTAGCAAGACGTGTGCACATTATTCAAAGAATCTAAGGTTAAACTTGTTGAGCTGTAAATCTCAGTGACTGCTAGTACTGTAATTCGAGGGTGTCCTGAGGCATGCCTGGTAAAAGGAAAAATGTGGAGGATGTCAGCCTTAGAGTGCTTGGGATCAGAAATGCAGACTGGCAAAAATCAGCTGTGTCTGCTCAAGCTTTGCCTTGGACTGATTGCAATCAGCCTCAAGTTTTGGAGGTGTGGAAAGGGCAAAATCTGGTGCACAGAAGAAAGAGGATGCAAGAAAGAAAAAAAGGAGCACTTGCATGGAAAGCACTGCCACCAAAGACCATCACATTGGTCTTAGGTTTCTCTCATATCTTTGAGAATAATTGGGTGTCCTTGCTGCTGAATAATGCACAGTGGAGAGCACACAGGAAACACCTCCTGCACAAAGAGGAGGAACGCAACCAGAACAGCAATCAACATGCTTTTTTAATGCGCATAGGTCAAAACTTCCCCTCCATGTCCGTTGGAGAGAGCACAGTTGCAATGGCCAGTCATCTCAAATAGACATGGTAAAAGCAAGGGTCAAGAGCTGTGCCCTGCGTCATCCCTTTTAGAGACTTTCCTCAGGAAAGGCTGTGGAAAACAGAAGGTTTATCTGGGCTAAGTCCTAGCTGGAAGAGACTGGCTGAGCTGGGGGGTGCAACTTGGCACAGTCAGTCCCAGAAGCCCTGTGGGGCCAGGGTTTCTCTGCTGGGTCTGGGACATTCTGGAAGCAGGGATGGAAGCAGCAGGCAGTGATGAAAGGGGAGAGGACCCTCTTTGGAAACTGGATGGTTTTGCATAATCTGTGATTGAATGAGAGCACTGAAAGTAATAAATCAGCACCCCAGAAATGGCTGGGTGATTAACCTGTCTCTCCTATAAACTTCTTCTGTCAGGCTGCAGCCCTCTTTGCTGTAACTTTTGTCCAGCCCCTAGAGAAGTCAGGAAGCACCTGCAGTGGCATTTGCATGCACTGCAAGGTTTTTGAGGCAGGGACCATCCTTTGGTTTCTTGTGCTGGCAACCTTCAGAGCCAGGGGTCCTGGCTGGGGCACACCTGCAAGGCAAACCTTCACAAATGGGTGCCACTCGGAGATGAAGCATCTTGTCTCTGGCTGGACAGATGACTCAGACCCAGAGCAAATTAGACTTAGCTTGGGTAGAAGTGTGATGTGAGCGTCTAGCCATCCCTTTGGGGAGGGTAAATCACATTGTTGTAGCTACATTAAGAATGACACAGCCATTCTCCACTGCAGAGAATTTGGCCCAAACTTTTTATTCAGCTACTTTTAGTAATTTGATTTCCCTCTGTACTAAAGACATGCATATTACAAGTGCCTTAGACCCATATACAGGTGGAGGTGGTGGGTTTGCAAGCACTGATATCCAGTCCCTCTGAGCAACATCCCAATCACCAATCTGCTTTTGCAGCATCCTTACCTCAAAAAGACCTGCCACTGTGCTGAAGTTAGAGCTAAGGTCACTCTTTCAAGAACCAATTTGCCTGACAACCCTAATCCTCAGGGGGGATGACATTAACGTGGTGACTATCATCAGTCAATCTGTTGCTGAGAGCTCCCTGATCTGCAGGTGTTTGAGTACACTCCACCCTGGGATGGGCCACTTAAATCATCTGGGATTCTGGGAAACCTAGTTGAAACTGTTTAGGAGGGACAGTGAAGAATAAGACTCAGAAAGATACCACTGGAGATGAATGTGTCTTCAGGACTTGCAGAACCACTCACCTATGGAGTGCTTCAGTGCTTTGTGATCTTAGGTTAAGTCACAAACCTTCATGTACTGTAAACGAAAAGCATGGGACTGATTTAGTTGGTTTGGTTTTCCAGAGGAGTCAGAATTCAGGCTTGCTTGTTGAATGGACAGCTATGTTCTTTCAGGCACGAAGCAACCCCTTCAACCCTTTTGTTTTCTGTCCCGTAAACAAGTTTGGTAAACACCTGGTTGAGCTGCACAGCCTCAGGGTTAAGCTTTCCAAAGGAACCAACTCTTCAGTGTGCAGCCTCCATTTCTGGGATGCTTGGACAGATCTTGCAAGAGCAGCCTCTGGTTTAGGGAGCACTGAGCACCAGATCTCTGACTGCTACATCCTTCAAAGATCCTTCCAGAAAGATGCCCCAGACGCAGAGACTCTAAAAGGCCTGGTCACTCCTGAAAACCATGGGTCCCATCACTGCACTGCTGCTGCCTATAAAAACTGCTTGGGGCTTGACCGAAGAAAAAACACCCACCTTGGGAAGAGTTGATATGCAGGGAAGTGATTTTGTCAAGATTTGCTTGCTTAAGCACGTGGAGACAACTGTTCAGGGTCAGCCACAGATAATGAGCCTTGAGATGACAAATGGCAGTCCTTGGCTGTACTATAAGGGGTGTATGTTCCCAGCATCCTCTCTGTGAATTATTGCAATGGCAGCACTCACTTCCCTTCTCTGGGAAAGAAACAAGAGCAAAGCAAGCAAGAACTAGCAGCAGATGGTCCCTCCTGTGCCCAGATTGTTCCAGCCAAAACAAATCTACATCCCCAGCTGAAGGGAAGGGTACAGGAATAGAACAGGAGTGTGACTCAGATCCAGTGACTCAGACACCAAGGCGAGGGGAGAGAGGGAGGGGGAGAGGCAGAACCTGGCGCAAGAGCCTCTTACGGATGACAGTGATTATTGCTATTATTCCAGTGAGTGCTTGCGGGCACTGACAACTCTCACTCATGCTCCTGTTCTCTTTTTTTGGATTGTTTTCTTCTTTTTTTGCTTGTCTCTCTTTCTCCCTTTTCCTTCTCTTGGGGAAGCTATGAGCAACCCCCTCTGCATCCTTATCTATTCGTGAGCTGGTAAATAGCAGGCCGAACACTTGTGTGCCAGATATCAGATAGGCTCAGCTGTTTGCATGCCAGCGGAAAATGCCACATGCCCGTCCTCCCTCTGTCAGGGCAGCAGTGTGTGAGATTCCAGGCACGGCCCTCAGCTTGCCTCTCCCTTCCCATCCCCAGCCCACAGGCCCATGGCTCTTTTGCCTTGTGCTTCCCCACAGCACTTATTGTGTGGAATGAGGATGATGTTTGCCCAACCTTAACAAGCCATATTTTGACTAATGAGCTCAAGTGCTGAACTGTTGGTGTTATTCTGTCAGAGCTGCCAGGCAGGTCAGATTAGCTACTGTCACTTACTCATGCCTAAGATGTTTTTGTGGCCCTTTGGTCTGCCACAGGAGGATGGATTCACATCTTGTTACCCCTTGGATGCTATGAAAGGCTTTTCAAAGCTCCTGAAAAGCACTATCACTGGAAAAACTAGGCCATTGGGTGAGATCATGCATTAAGCACTAGGGGCTGGCTGAACAATCTGTCCCAGAAACCAGATTAGAGCTGTGCTGTGCTCTGGCCCTTGGCACAAGCACAGGTGGGATGAAGGACTCAGATCCTGCCTGACCATATCAGAGGAAAATTCTCCTGTGGAGAAGAACATCCTGCCTTGCTGGGTGCCCTGTTCTGGGCAAGGGGTGTCTGGGCAGCAGGCTGAGGGTTGTATGGAAACCCAGACTCTGCTATACACCAGCTGCAATTCTGCTTCTCAATCTCTATCCCAGGTCATATTCTGAGTGTCTTCCCCATCCACCACCAGGCAGAACTTGGAGGCTTCTGATTTGTGTCAGACCCAAAACTGCATTACACTAACCCCACCAAATGGCATCTATCCCATGGCAGTATGCTTTATAAGAACTGGCATTGTATATTGATGACTCTTCAGCAAGGATGCTAGTGAGGAAATATGGTTCATGCATGCAGCTCATGTGGTGCAATCATGTCAGCTGGGACCTTTGGAAAAGTCTAAGTGGCTGGGAAGCACTGGTCTCATTGAATCAGCCAAAGAGGTGTCCTAAACTGAATAGACTGTGACTGTAGCAAGTATCACATACACAGTTTGTGTTTAATGGGTGACAATCACCAGAATACCTCTATTTTTAGGATGCAGAGGTGTTTGAATATCCCAATCATTCTCCTGAAGTGGTTCCCATGACTAGCATAGTGCCTGTGGACCCATGAAAGCTAGCTGGGAACTTACAGCTTACTCATTGTGAATGCAGACACTGGCACCAGAGAGCTAAACCTAAGGCTCCTAAGGGACAGAGCCAAAGAACAGACTTGAACATATGGTGGCCCACGCACTGCTTATCAACCAGTGAGAGGTTCAAGAAAGCCCGATGGTCTCTGGCATAACCAACACATCTGGGCTGCAGGGGACAAGACCCAAAACTGGAGGGCCCAGTGGACTTGGAGGATTTTCTTTTAGGGTAGCACTGATGGAAGGCAAAGACTGTCAGAGCTTGGATTGTTTGCAGAGGAGCTTCAGATCAAGGTATTTGAAGGGAAGAGATAGGTTGAATTTATATATAAAAATACATAGTTGTTGTTGTGTAAATTATATAGATATTTTTAACTTCGGTACCCCCTTTGAGTTTCATTTAACTGAACAGGATACAGGAGGTAAAACATTCTTCATGGCTACATGAACGACTCCCCCCTCTTTTGCATGTGTTGGTGCAGCCTTGACCCATTATAGACTACAGCAGAGCTATATTTTCACATGTATAATGCGCTGATTTAAAAAAAAAAAGAAAAAGTGATTCAGCAGTAATGCAAACT
Source organism: Psilopsiagon aurifrons (assembly GCA_025447955.1). NCBI lineage: Eukaryota > Metazoa > Chordata > Aves > Psittaciformes > Psittacidae > Psilopsiagon > Psilopsiagon aurifrons. The sequence goes on along the minus strand of JAOEHY010036515.1, from coordinate 27,155 downwards.
GCATGCACGTGTGAGTAACTCAAGGGGAACTTTAATGTAAAGCCCCTTCTCCCCAGTTACTCCACCAGCCCTTCTATGGGTATGAAAATAAGGCATGTTTTTTTCCCTTTTTGTTCTTGACCACCCTGTGTAGTGCTGTGCAGAGCAAACTACCTAAATGATGCAGGAAGAGGGACAGATAGCAGTCCTCAGGGTCAGCCTATCTATCTACTGCTGTCCATGTTGGGAGATGAGTGAACCTTCCTTTCCCAGCCCAAGCTCATGCCTCAGAGGCATAGGATTTACAAGTACATATACTAATGCATGATCTGATGCTATATTGGCCACACTGTTGTTATACCTAGAGGCTGTTTCTGAGGAAAAGTTTGCATGACTTAGATACAATCTTGTGATTCTAGCAGGGAAGATCGTGCCTGAAGTCAAGACATTCAGGTGGGAATCAGGAGTTACTCCTGATTAATCAGGAGTTACTGGCCATGCTTCCTGTATGCATTCACTAAACAGGGGTGCTAACTAGGGTAACATAGGATGCTGAGCAGATCAAATAGGCATTTCTACATGCAGAGTGGGTTGGTACCAGAGACTGAGTGGATTAGGGTAAGGGGGAATTATTAGACTGTGTAATCTGACCCAGACAGTGCAGACCGATTGCTTTTACCTTGCTACCTTTTACCAGGGCTCAGTGACTTGCACTCACCTAAAGCATCTCTTCCAGAAAGAGATGCTTCTTACCTTCCAGAGAGGTGTCTAGTCAGAATCTGAAGATATCAAGAGAAGGAGAAGCTACCCCTCCCTTTGGTCATTTGTTCCAGTGGTTAATCACTTCTTTGTTAAACACGTGTGCCTTGCAGCTAATTTGAATTTGTCTGGTTTCAGCTTCTAGCCAGTGGCGGTTTGTGTTTATGCTATTCTCTACCATATTAAAAAGTCTAGTCTCACTCACTATTTTCCTGTGATGAAATTACTTATATGCTGAACTTAAGACATGCTTTAATTTTCTCCTCTTTCCTTCTTTGGGTGCATGAAACAGATCGAACCATTTCAGTATCTTGCTCTAAGGCATTTTCTCTATTCCTTAATTCATTTCTGGGGCTCTTCCCTGCCCTCACTTTAACCACCTTTTGAATATTAAAATGTGAGCCCCAGGTGTGGTTGTGTTATCTTAATCCACTTTAGTCTCCATGTTTTATATGGAGGAAAATCACCCTCCCTGATCCTTCTTACTACCTTCCCTGTGTGCTCATTCCCAGGCTGCCTTTGCCCCCATTTGTCAACATGCCAGAGAGGCGTTCACACTGAAACACTCACATGCAATGACCTCCAGCCCTTGTTCAGAGCAGTACTATATGAGGCCAGTCCTGCTACTAAGGGACAACCCACACCCCTCCTCCCTCGAAGGACCTCAGAGCACTGGCTTCAGGAATAATTATCAAGTGAGTCCTGCTTACCCAGTGGTCACCATCCCTGGTGTGGCTGCCTCATTAACCACCTTGCCACCAAAGCTGGGTCATCCATGCCCTTCATCAGTGGCCATTTTACTTTATTTTCCAGATCACTGATGAAAAACATAAGATAAAGCAGGGCTGAGTCCCAACCCTGCTTGGAATGTGTTGTTCTGTGATGAGTCCTCACTGACAACATTTTGAGATCTGTCAGTTATCCAGCTCTCAATCTGTCTCACATATCCTACGGTTCATACTATTCTGTGCTATTTTTTAAGCAGGATGTCATGATTTTAGCTCAATCCCCTTGTAGAAAATCTAAGTATAGCATATCTGCGTAGTTACCTTTATCAGGCAAGTTTGTAATCTCCTCAAAGAAGTAAATCAAGTTTGTTAAGTGCTATTTTCTCTACAACAACACTGAATCACATTCTCAGAAGAGTTGAATGCTAAAATACTATTAAATACATTACTTTATTATTATTTTATTTTTATTGCTGTTTTTGTGGTGGATGTTACTACTTATGTAGTCATCTTCTGTCCTCTCCTTATTGGGAAGATTGATCCTATATTGTTGCTCTCTTAGATGTACCTTACCTTCCAGTAGAGTAACCTAGCAAGATCACAAAGTGCCCTAGCTTACCTGAAATGCACGGGATGGCAATGGTTTGGTGAATGCTATGCACAGCAGTTCATTATTGCATTAGAGAGAGTGGACCAAAGAGTCTGGTTGTTATGTAGTACAGGCTAAACTATGGCTGCTCTTGCAGGGGTACATCCCTTGCAGGCCATACTTTCGCCATGTACCACTAACCATGCTTGCCTGAAATACCAGCTCCAACACAGAGGGGTAGGAAAGGGCTCTGTCCCTCTCTTCTCCTTTCATCCTCCACTCTTCCAGTACCTGATCAGCAGGATACCATGACTCTGTTGTGACAAAGGTCTGGAGAAGCTAAGAAGAAGTTATGTTCCCAGGTGTTGAACGCTGTCTTTCCCGCAGAGCTGCCTGAGGATAGCTATGCTCAGGTCTCTCAAGTCAGCTCAGTTTTGTCATGAAACCTTTGAGTCTATAGTCTCACTGATGGACCAAGCATCCTGCAGGTTTCTAATGCTGCTCCAAGCTGACCTGCTTGGCCAGGTTTCCCTGGTGAGTGTTGCAAAAGTTTGTCTCTTTCCTGGCTACAAGGGTACACTGCAGGGAGGCACTGGGAGACTGTGCAGCACCTGCATGGAGCTAGTCCACTTCTGTGTGGGATATGGTCATGTTAGCAGCTGAAGAGCTGAGATCCTGCTTTTCTTTATGTGCTCTCCTGACTCAGCCAATCCACGTTAGAAGCGCAGCTGCACTGAAGAGAAGAATATTTTATAAGAAGAGTTCAAACTGGCTTTTCTGCTGTGTTAAGGTTTCAGCTACCATCTCTGAAGTACGTGCTTCCTTCCTGATGGCTATGTCAAACGGTTTTGCAAAAGACTTGCAAAGTCTTTTAAACACACTGTGGACAGGAGGCCCAAGTACACGGTGTTTGATAGCCACTTCTTCAGAAATACAGTTCTCATCACTTCCTCTATCTTTATTAACAATAAAATTATCTTTATTAACAATAAAATATGTCTTAGGAATGGACAGAATTAATCAATTAGAAGAGAAACACCCTAGACCATGCCTTCTGAACACCCCAGTATGTTACTGGCCTTGGGGTCGTGGGGGACTGGGAGGTCAGATTCTGTGTTACTTGACCTTTGAGTCTTACCTCGGAAAGATGGGAGCTCTCATGATTTGTGTCACAGTAACCAAGCTCTAAAAAATATGACACGTTTCCACTGCAATTTTCTTTCTCAGATGTGCCAGCTGCTCTTTTTCACACTTTTGCTGCACATTTACAAGAGTGAGAAGGAATGTACAGACATACACGCACATACACACAGCTGCAGCCATAAGATCAGCCTGGCCTTAGCCCACACAGTGCTTTCAAGCCCAGGGATGTATTTAGTTGGAGCAGGAGAAAGGAAAAACAAAATTAAAAAAGAAAAATTGCTGCTGTAACTATGCCTGGGTTCCAAAACACCTGCACCAGGGCTTCCTAATATTTCTGCAGACATTTTCATCAGAGATAAAACTGCCACAGCACTCGCATAACACCTTAGCCGTCATTTGATCATAATTCTATTCTAATTTCTTTTTCCCTACCTTAAAACAGAGTTAAAGTCTCATGTGCACCCAGAGCTGCAATGGTTGAAGTCCGTGCTTGTGAAAAGTATCCAAGGCTACTTATGCCAGTTTAACATCATTTAGACAAAGAGCTGCAAAAGGCTGTATGTGCTCTGTCAGTTTAGTTTAATTAGAATACATGAAGAACAGGCTTAAATCACACTAGCTCTAATGGATTTTAAATAAGACTGAAAATTTGTGTGTAAAGAAAGCCTAATTTGATGACTTTTTAGTTTTTGGAAAGGCAGACCTTTCTTATTTATTTAAAGGGATGAGACAAGTTTTAAATTGTGATAGTTTTTATTCCCTCTGCAATATTTCTGTCTTGATGAGTACATTGATTTATCAGATGCTGGGGACTGAGGTAAGATAACCAGGGCCAAATTCCCACCTGATGAAAACAAAAAACCAGCATTTTCTCTGGTGGGTATTCTGATGTGTTCAGTTTTCTTCTACTGGCTTTCCTGGGGCACAATAATACACATTACTGTGAGTATTTCCCTTACTGAAAACTGCCCAGCTGTATCACAGATGCCTTAGACAAGTAGTGATGGGAGTGAGAAATGCAAGTCAGGCAGCTAGCTCATTCATCTTTCTCAACTTAGAAAAAAAAGAATGGGGACTACCACTCGGTGTTTCTACGCAGTTTCACTCTCCGGTTCTCATGAGGTAGCAAATAGCTTCAGATTCTTTAGAGGAAGTCAAGAAAACAATTTCAAACAGATTTCTTAAAAAACAAAGAAAAACCCTCACAGCTAAATCAAACAGCAGCACTGAAATGTTTCTCTATCTTAGAGATTTTGTAAAAGTCCTTTATTTAACTAAACCTAGATTTGGGACCTACACCAACCTCAAAGTTTCCTTTAATTAAAACCTCATCCACAGCTCAACTTGGAAAAAAACCCATGATGACAACGAAATCAAACTTCAGAAAACAAATGAAATTACATCCATTCTTCAGGCAAGGCTCCTTTGTCCTGAATTCTAGAGAGCTGGTTATTTAAGGAGAGACTCATGTGAACAAGTAAGATAAAACAGAAGCAGCAAACACCCTGATGCAAGCATGAGGGTGTTGAAATTGCTCTGTTCTTCTCCCCAAAGACATTTCAGATCCTATTTCTTGAGCACTGTTTATGTTGAAAGTGCTCACATTCTGATTTCCTCTACAGCCAGTTCGCTGCTCTCTGCAGTCTCTAAAAGCATCATCAAGCATTTCCTCATTAGATAATATCATCACACACCCTAATGATTAGGCTCAATGAGTCACCTTCCTTTTTGGAGCACTGTATTCAATCCAAAATTGTGTATCCTCTCTCCCTTGAAGAGAACTCCCTCTGCACACAGATGTCTCAGGAGACCAGCCCAGCTGCAGCAACAAGTTAATTAGCCAGCCCATTGTGGCAGATACTAAAGCCCCATTGTGTGATACAGGAGACAATAAGACTGATGTTAGGGTTAGGGATGTTGTATGCTAGGAGCAGTGAAGACACTATAGAAAGGGGAGCTCTTGCCTCAGAGAACTCTGCCCTTTAAAAAGCAAGAAGCCAACTAAGCAGTTAGAAAAAGGCTTCAGGGATCAAAAGGATGGTAAACAACCAGTGTAACTGTGGGTGCTTGGGATGGGTAGGGAGGAGGGACCAAATGTGACAAGCATATGGGGAAGGAGAAGAAAGAAGAAACACTGAATGGAGACAGTGAAAATTTTGCAGGCAATAAAGCAGAGGCTACTAGAAGAGGAAACGGGATGGGTCCCTCCTGTTTGATTAAAAAGGCCTTTTCCTGTCATCTTGCCTGCAGAACAGGTTTTTTTATCTCCTTTTTTTCATTCAGGCAGCATTAACAGTAATTATAACAATAATGTCATCTTTATTGCCATATGCATTATTTACATTCCCATAAAGCCTACAAACTGTAGGCAGGGGCCAGAGAGAGGGCCCTTCCCTGGAGGCTGTGGCTAGCAGAGGGGACCAACAGGGCAGGCCAGCATCCCGTGGTCCCCTGCACAAGCAGGCAGATTGGCCGGGATTACAGTCAGGGGGGAAAAGCCTGTTGCTCTCACAGAAGTTTTCATCAAAGGGCTTTCCTGCCCATCCCCTCCAGCAGTGGTGCATGATGGACTCTTCAGGACTTTCGCTGGTTTTGTTTCTTTTTATAAACATTGCAAAAAGCAAATACTTGCCTGGGAGATGACTGTTTACATCCCCTCGTTCACAGGTATTTGTAGGGCTCCTCTCCCTGCAACACCTGAATGCCCTGTGTTTTTAACTGGATTTATCCCCATATTTATCACTCCCAAGCAGGGAGTTGTGTGCAGGCTCCCAGGGCTGAAAATGGGGCAACCAAGTCTAAAACTTAAATCTAGAAACAGCCTATTCAGTTGCCATTTAACCTTATCTATGCATCAGTCTGAAGCTTTTTGATAGCTTCTAGCTCTCAAGGCACCCACATTTCTGCTTATTGCCCTGCACCAAACACAGCAACTCACTCTTGGTAGCACAGCCTACACCTCCAACATCCAGAAACTAGGAGGAGAAATGTCTTAATGCCCAGCAGGACACTTTGTTTTCTGACTACATGCAAGACTCACACCTAACAAGCTGCTCTACTTTTAGGGATGAGGTCTCCATGTTCCTTCTCACTCACCTAACCCACTTACAGGATATGCCACCACGTGGAAACACACCCCCACTGCCAAGCTATAGGTTGTCTGGGCTTGACTCTCTGGCTCTCCTACTGAAATGGTGACTCACTTCAGCCTCCTGGTTAACCAACTCATGTGCATCGCCTTCCAGTATCAACTGGAGTATCTCTTCTCTGCATAGACTAGGATGGAGAAGCATTTCCTACCAGTGACAATAAACTGTGTCCACTGCTGCTTTCTCCTTCTGTTCAACCACCATTTGTTTATTCTTCAGTATGACACCTGTTTGGATCCCATTTCTGAGGCCCCCATATGTTTCCTAGAAAGCCCCAGCTGCATCCCTGAGCTCCGGGGCCCACTGAATTAGGTAGTAATTCCTCCTCTCTTTCTACACCTGGTACCCAGAAACCCTCCACCAACAGGGAGTTTTATAGCAGAGGATGCTGGACCAGCAGCCCTGTATCACAAGTACCTGTTCACAAACCAGCCCTTGTCTCCAGCAGCCTGGAGAACAAACAGGAGTTGGAAAGGCCTCTAAATTGGAAGTCTGAGTGCTGGTCACAGAGAGGACTCTACATCCTCGATACCTGCTTTATCAGCCTTTCAAAGTATGCTTTGAATGAAGGGTTACTGCAACTGTTTACTGCAAGCTCTTGCTGAGGACAGTAGTTTGCTTATACTTCTCTGCCGTATACTTCTCTGCCCCTGGGGAAAGAGGATCTTCTTGAGCTGCCTTCCTCATGCTGCTGAAGACTTGTGGTCCACCAGGCTCTTTGGAGCCAAGACATTTCTCCCTAAGAAGGAGATTTCTCTTCCACTCTCCCCTTTCTTAAGCAGTGCTCAGGTTTCACTGCTCTCATCATCAAAGAAGGACCTCTTAAACATTGTCCCAGTAAGTCCTGCTCAATAGAGGAGGTTTGGTGCCTCACAAACTGAAGAGAAAGCACAGCTTCTCTATTTTCTGTCTGTTCTGCTTTGAAAATTTGTTGCTTCCAGTCATCCACCTCCTCCTAGGTCTTTCTCTGGAGGAGGTACTCTTGTTTCCCTGTCATTGTTTCATAGACACACGCTTAGTGATTTCCCAATGGTAGCATGTGGCAACAATGAATCCCCAGTGCACGGAAATACACATGAAATTGTATTAGTCACACACAATTAGGCAACGCACAGTCACCATGCAATCAGGGGAAACCTAGTGCAGATTATTGAGGCGCAGAGGTTTTTGATGAACCATGTTGTCACCCCAAAATGCTAATATATGAGAAATGAAGCATTTTCCCTGAAAGGGGTTGTACTGGGCAAATTTTTCTATTTGAATTGTATTTTAAAGGTTAGAAATTGTCATTTTATTATTTCTGAAATGAAAAATTAAATCAAAATTACTTTTGATTTCACAATTTAAGCTAATGAGGTTTTTTCTACATGGCTGAACACAAAACACTTGAAAGTTATCAAAATGAAGCTGTGTTGATTGCCCCAATGAGCTTTTTTTCCACACTTTGTAAAAATGCCACCTATATTTGCATCGTCACCTATATTTGCATTTAAGGAAAACATTTAAACATTGAAAACATTTGCAGGACAGCGCAATGATGAGTTGCTCAGCTTTAATGCAACAGCAATTTCACCACCCCCTTGTTACAGGTTTGTGATATGCAGTCTTGTCTTCTTGACATCTTCCAGAGGACTGTTTCTTTCCATAGGAAAGGTACCTGGCTATGCAAGTATTTACAAGCTGAAAATTCACACCAGGCCTTTCAGAGCACTTGCTAGACCATGAAGGTCTGATGAGATGGAGGAAATTAATGTGGTTTGATTTGCCTGACTTGGATTTGGTCTCAGTGGAGCTCAAGTGTTATTGACTGTGGAAAGGGAGACCTTTGCATGGTTTACAGTCTCTAGCTGAGATTTCCAGCATTGATTTGAGGTTGCAATCAGTATACTACCCATCATTATAATTCCATTATAATAACTGGAGACATGTTCAATAGCAACCCCAAACTTCCTGAATGGCAACTTGCTAACCTCCATCAAACACTCGCTATGGAAGAATTATGGCCAAGGTACACTCAAACAACTGGTTATCATACGAATCAATGTCACCTCTGCGTTCTCTGGAGCCCCTCTATCTGCATCCCTTGCCCTTTGGACTATGGCTACAGTAATCTCTGGGGCATGCAGTCTTTCTGTCTTGTGTTACAGCATCTCACATAGCAAAGATCCTGGCCCAGAAGAGGCATCCTCAGTGCTACAGTAATTTAAACACTTTAGTACAGGACATTTCTCTCAAAATACCTGCAGCACTGAGAGTTCTACTGATGAAGAAACATCTGAAGTTCTGGATGGTGCCTTATGAAGTGGACTTAAAGCATTCAGCAGCCAGCGAAGCTCCTGCTGCCTGTGTGAAGCCTACAAGATTGAACAGTCTGTGTGTTACCCAAAGTGTTCGGCTACCGTAGCAAGTCCACCCTTCAGCAGAGCCTGTGACATCTCCCTGGGCACTGCTAGGGTGTCCAGCACCATTGCAATTTGCAGTCTATTGATGTGCTGGATATTTCAGGAGCTGTTTCAGTAGGGAGCAGCAGCATCCATTAAAGAGCAGCAAAGGGTAGTAGCTGGGATCATTCTTGTCTGTCTTGCTTGGTTTTGAGCTTCAGCCAGTGAAGAATGCTTTAGCAGTCTCAAGGGCGTTGCTGATGGAATGTGTTGGAAACATTGCTGGGCAACCTTTGATAGAACATGCCTTTCAGCCACCATGGGACAATGGGCTGTCGAGGGGTGTCTGACCTTCATGTAAGCGGTCAGTGCAAGACACCAAAACAGAGACTAACTTCCACAGACTGGAAACAGATGCCACAGATTCTGGATCCTGGCCTTTGTTCCATTTAAGCTGTCAGGTTTTCTCCTTCATTGTACCAAACAATTTATAATCTACCAAGAGATGTTGCATACTACAGATGAAACCAAACCTACTGTGTTTACAAACTAAGGTAGTCCCAATTGTAGCGAATGACTGAAAGACTGTGATTTCCTTAAGACAACTCTCATGTGCCCAGGCTTCACAGGATGGGGGTGATGACCAGAAAAAGAGTCTGCAATGTCATAACAGCTATTGAGAATGTGACAATAAACAATTTGTTTTTAATTATCTCACATTCAGTATTTTAGAGTAGGAACAACAGAGATCATGAAACAGGAAATGCAGAGTAAAAGCCCGCTAACCACAAGCTTTTCCCACCAAGAATAAAAAAGTATTTAAAAACCCAACATCATCGAGCTCCAAAATATCCAATACATGTTCTCTTTCGGAATACTCTTGTTCTAAACTTGAGAGGCAGGGCTGCTCACATGCCCAGCTGGCAGCAGCTCTCCTCTGCTGAAGCAAGGGTAGTATCAGTTATCTGATTCCTACCTTAGATGATATACAGCTTTGTGTGGCCATGCCATGACCAGACAGGCAAAAACTTTACTGAAGCTTTGCTGAACGCACTTGTTACTGTAATGCCTTAATGTTGGTTCACTGCCATGTTTCCAAAAGGTAAACTTAGTGAAAACACATACACACATGCAGATACACTTGAGCATGAGTGCATGTTTTGAAGAGACCATTCCTTGTACCTTGGCTCAGAGAAATCTCTGGATGGGGCCCAGCCGCTACCTGTATGAAGAACAACCCCCCTAGACAGTCTGGGCAGTTGTCATGCCACAATATCCTTGGTCCTCAGATGCTGAAGGGCAGAGTCAAGATCCATTCTTGGTATAGCTGAAAAGCACAAAAAATATTTGTGGTTTTGGTGTTCCCCAGAGACCTGTAGCCTTGCTCAGACAGTTTCCTACACCACTGCCAAGCCCACAGATTGATTAGGTTACAATATGGTTAACCATAATTCTCCAAGCATTATGGTTAACAATGCTGATCTGATCAAGATGAAAAGAAGGCTGAAATGAGGCTGCTCTTCTTGCTTTTTCCTTTTTTCTTTTCTTTTTTCTCTTTTCTTTTCTTTTCTTTTCTTTTCTTTTCTTTTCTTTTCTTTTCTTTTCTTTTCTTT
>JAOEHY010036511.1:0-16297 GCA_025447955.1 Psilopsiagon aurifrons | reverse complement strand
ATCCTGGGCATGACGTGCTGTGGTATGGAATACCTCTTTGGTCAGTTTGGGTCAGGTGTCCTGTCTCCGCTTCCTCCTGGCTTCCCCTCTTCCCTGGAAGAGCATGAAACTCAGAAAGTCCTTGGTCAGGCTAAACATTACTGAGCAGCAACTAAAAACATCGGTGTTATCAGTGGTCCCAGGCTGAAAGTCAAAACCACATCACTGCACCAGCTACTAAGGAGTAAAATGACTGCTACTGCTGAACCCAGGACTGTAGACAATGTCTCAACTTGCAGATTATGTGCTACTATTTGGATGATGCAACAGAAGATCTTTCTTTTCTGCATGACAATAAGATTATTTTATTGTTGTTACATGTGAAGCCAAGTAATATTTGGCTTACTTTCTGTAGCTTGCTGACGCGGAAGTTGCATCACACAGAGCTTCATCATATATGACCTTTTCAAGAGAGTATTCTTTCTGTTCTGTATATAGTCTTGGTGCTGTGCATATGTCGTGAACCTCAGCTGATGTCTGTCCTACTGAGCCTTGCAGTTTCTGTCTAAGGCTCTCTATCTTTGATGTTTTGGAGATCAGGCCTTTTGATAGCTTGTCAAGGACATTTTACCATACACCAAACATATGTGTAGATCCTGTACCCAGTGAAATTGGCTATTTACCAGTATGCCTGAGGGAAATAATCTTCAATACAGGGTAATTCTACCTCAGATTGCTTGCTTTCCTCGAAGTATGCTACATCTATACATTCCTTTGTTATTGTGGCTTAACCTTAACTAAACTGCTTTTACTCAATTACAAACCAAAATGACCTCTTCTTCCATGTCCCAGACTACAAACTTAAGTTAGCATAGAAAATGTTATTTCAAAATGTTAGTTGTCTTCAACTATACAAACACATACGTGAACGAAGCAGTGATGATAATTCTGCCTTTCTAAGTGTAGGTGCTACCGATAACTCTGGACTTTTGAAGTATCCTAATTAACTCTTTAATCTCTTAATGGTTTTGTATCGTTTTGACTAGAAAGCAGGATATCAGTGTACTTAAACCATTGTTAATCTGTTTAATTTCATGCATCAACTTTCTACATGAAAACCAGACTAGAGTGATAATTATACGTAGTGCCTATGTTCTTAAAACCAATAATTTTCTTATTCTGGAGTAGCTCATGGAAAGCACAGCGTAGCATAATAGTCTTCTGATCCATTGCAGAGTAGTGTTCTGTAAGCTTATATCATGTTTTTAGCAGTAACTGAATATTGGAAGAATATAACTTAAGCAAGATTTATTTACTTGCAGGCCTAAGTTCAAGGCAACCTGTTCACTTGAGCAGAGCGTCTTTTGTGAGCTGATACATCCAGGCCAAAAAATAAAAATATGTTCCTGTGTTAGTAAAGCATTCCAACCCCTACCTAATGATCGTCCAATTATTTTTTTCCTCTTATTAGGAATGTGCTTGTTTAGTATGGCCTGGGAAGAATAAAAATATTCTACTGTTCTTGAGTCACAGCACAACTCTAATTTTAATGCTATTAAAGACCAGGAAAGTGGCAACTAGTTTTACTTTGTACAGTCTTACCAGAAGAGGACTTGGTGACGGAGAGAGTTAAAAAAGATCACCCCATTTCTTGTATTTTAACCAGCTCCACTGACTGACAAGTATTATAACTTATATAAAATGTAAGTATATATTAAATTCACAGATTAAGTCTTTTGACATGTTTTAGTGCAAGTAATCTGCTTAGAATAAAAATCTTTGCTCTATGCTTTGAGGTAGAAGTTAGGAACTTATATGAAAATTACATACATTCCATTAAACAGGCACCTAAAGCACAACATCACTTCCACGTAGGAACAGATGTTGTTCCCTTTAATATTAGAGTGGTAAAAAGATCTGGATATTAGGTTGTAGATTAAATGGTGTTTCTCCTGCTTTATAAAGAAATCTCCAAATGCAATGTCACCAGTATTGATAGGTGAGTGCTGGTTATGCAGGTCTGCTTCCTTGTAGAACTTACTTTTGAACTAGACCCCCCAACATTATATGAAAGAGGCCTTATGCTGGTAATTTTATACTTCTGTACTGGAGGTAGACAGTAAGATAAAGAGTCAGGAGGCTCATATCTGTATATAGAGAATTTTATCCATTATGTTTTCTCTTATTGGTTGCATTATAGTCTTTTTTTCACTAGTTAGTAAGATTACCTGGGTCAGTAAGATGTTCTGATGTATTAAATGGGGAACTTGCTATCCTTTATCACAGTAAATTCCATTGCTGAATTTCATAGCTCAATTGCAAAGCAAAACGGTGGCTTAAACTATCCCGTTAACTATTATCTTTTTCAAAGAATAAAACCTGAATCTGAAAAATATTGCCTTGAGTCCATGAATAATGACAGTGTCTTGTACAGGGCAGTTGCAGACCATCCAGCAGACCATTCAGTTCCTAAGTGGAAGTGATGTTGTGCTTCCTGTGTTTAGTGGAATGTACATGAGTTTGACATGAATCTCCAGCTTCTGCCTCGGAGCATACAATGAAGAAGATTTTAATTCTAAGCAGATTACTCTGTCTCTTACCATGTTAGAGGAGTTTCACAGTGGTATCTGTACATTGCTTAAGGCTTTGTGACTTAAGTAACTTGTGTGAAAAAGGAATAAATGTTTGTGTTCTTTGCTACCAAGCTGCAGACCGTATGTTAATGTTTTCTCCTGCAGTTTTGATCACTTAAGGGTAAAAGTATTACACCAACAACTTGCTAAATGTGAAGTTGTGAGCTCTGGCAAATGACAGAAGTTAACTCCCGTGCTGTCTTTGTAGCTATTTAGCAGAATGAGAAGAACAAGTCATAAAACCCAGCTCTGTAGCAGTGTGGGGAGCAAAAGTCTGATCTAGCTGTGCAGCAGGAGAACACCAATGAAAAGGCTAGCATAAAGATAGATCTTCAGTCTCCTGATGGGACTGAACTATTTTCACTCTGTTGTTTTCATTTCTTAGAAATCCTTATCTATTAGCACATGAAATGGGATTGTCAAAGAAGTGCAGTGGTGACCAGCTCCAATTTTTGTTTAGTTTGATGGTAGAACTTACTCTATGTCACCAAGTACTGAATGTTTCCTGACACTTCACTTGTTTTTTATTTTTAACTTAACAGCCACTCATCAGATGCCTCTTCCTTGGTTTCTTGACAGTATTCAGAGTAGAGCTACCATGAGATAATATTTGACTTATAGAAATTGTTCCTCAGTCCTGAGGGAAAAGCCAGAGAAGATGCCATAAATAATGCCTAACTATTATTGACTTGATGAAGACGAAGCAAGAGTTTCCAAATCTGATTAATTTGGAAATAGCACTGATAGTTGCTGTAGCTGCTGACAAGCCTTGTACACGAGGCAGTGAGGGGAGTCTAAGATTAAGAGTCCATGTAGCCAAGTATATGACTTCACATTCTTCTCATGTCTTTGCCAAGTCAGTAGCAGTTTCATAAAAACTAGTAATGGGATCCCCGCAGCACTGACTCATCAACTGCCAGTGTTCTTTGGTGCTGCTCTTTTGGTTTGTGCAAGATCTGAATGTACTAGTACTTCCTGTGTTTGTAAATGTGCAGTAGATAGTCAAAGAGTTGGTTCAGGAACTGTTGTTTTGCACAGCAGTTACTAATCTATAGATTTTTGAATGTTACTACTAGTAAATGCTAACGTCACTTTCTACTCATAACTTTGTGTTCTGCTTCCCACATAGGTATTGCATGAGAGTAGTCAACAGTCTCAGTTCTTTGAGTGCTGCACTTGGCAGATGGTCTTGAACTGCTGAGGAACTATGTTTCTGTTGAGTTAAAAATCTCTGGACAGATTTCTTGGTGGTGAACCCACAGCCATTTTGAGAAGATATAAGTCTTATAGCTGAATTATGAGCAGGTCTTCTAGTCTATTTAGGCATAAAATACAAACACAACTTGTTTCAAGCTCTACTTGGTTTATATTCTTCTGGTATCATTCTATCTTAAGGGTTAGACTACAGATTGTTTTGAATCTCACTGTATTCCCTGCATAACTTGATGTGCACTGTAATCCAACAAAGTACAATTTGCCAAGTAACATCAAGTTCCATGATTTGACACTGCTTAACTTGCATCTTACTTTGAGTAACAGTAACTATAACTCAGACTTGCTTTTATATTTGGGTTTTGGGTTTTTTTTTGTTTTGTTTTTTTTTTTTTTATTGTACAATTTTGACATGACTGGTTTCCTGTTTGATTTACAGCACTTAAATATCAAGACACTGACAGATGATGTGGTAAGAAAAATTTTTCTTTGGCTATGCTAAGCTAATAACCTTATTGCTAATGCAATAGAAATAACGTTATTGATACAAGAAGCTCTTAATTGTGGAGTTAATTTAGTTAATTGGCAAGGTCTCACTAAAATGTAACTGTCTGTAGCATACTCGGTGCAAGCAGCAAAAATCTGTGGATGGCTTTGAAGTATGCTGTAATCATAGCTAAATGAGCTTGACAGGTAGTTGTGCCAATTTACATGCACTATAGTTAAGATATCTGTGATTGAATGTTTAATAATAAAGTTATTTAGGCTGCATGACTAGCTTGAAATACCATGTTTAACAAACTAACGGTTGCTTCTAAAACTCATTAATGATTGTTTCAAATACCATTAGGTAGGTATATTCAATGTCATGTTAGCGCTATTTCTCAAATTTCATCTGTCTGAATAGCAGGGGAGGTTCTGTATCTGTCGTGGTTTAAGCTGAACCGTGACAGTATCACAAAGCAGTTTAGTTTTTTTTTCTTGCTTCTGAAGTTACCTATTCACTGTAATATTCTTTTGCAGGTAAGCATAGCTTTCCTTAAAGTGGATCATTTATGGTCTTTGAATTTTTCTAGGAAGTAACGTTCTGTAGGTATCTAAAGATCACCTGTTATGACTTCAGTGCTATACAGAGTTCTTGCTGAAGGACTTCTGTGCATGACTGAGAGTGTAGAGAGTTTTATGCTGAACGATGTGCAACGTGCTTGTGCTGAGAAATATTGTTGTTTCCTAGCTGAGGAAGCAATGCTGCTGATTAGGTGTGCAAAGGTGGTAGTGTTAGGCATGTTGCCTCCACCTGTCATTCCTAGATTAACTTAAATCACCTGTTGCTATTTCTTTAGCAGAGTTCCGTGTGTGTGAAATTGTTATTAAGAAATTTGAGTCTGATGGGTTGATAATAAAACTTTGATTCTCTAAATTTGTGCTTTTCCTCGAAATGCTGAGGAAATATTCACAGTTCTTTGAAAGCAAAGTATTTTGTGGTAACCAAAACTTAATTTTGGTTGTGTCCTGGAAGGGTTAAATCCTGGATGTGCAAGATCTTGCTCTTTGTTTCTGTGTTTTTTTTTTTTTTAAACAGGCTATCTTCATTCCTTATTACACTTATCCTTCCCTTAGCCTATTGGACTTGTCTAACTTGTAATAATAGCCACTAGAAGTCAGGAGGTTTGTTTTGCATGTTGGAATAAGAACAAAGAGCCTGATAGCTCTGTGGTAAGCAATCTCCTACCCAACTCCTTAAATTTCTTGGAGCATACTTAAGGCCCCTTCAGGCTAAAGAAACATCACCTGAAAAGTAGATACAAAGTGTCTGTATATGTGAACATATGTGTGTATTTTAAAGGAAAATGACAGCTGTTTAATAAATGGCTAACAGTAAAAACAAACAACCCCATCCTTTATTATTACAGTGGCATACACTTTTAAAGATGTGTATTTTGTTCACGTTTAACTTCATCTTGGAATAAGGGTATGCTTTCCAGTTGACACTTTTTGTCTCTGAGTTTTCTGTTGGTTTAGTCTTTCTGTGCCTGATCCTGGGAAACAGCTAATAGTACTAGATATCTGAGTCCTAGGCAGCTTAAATGTTGCTCAGAGCAGAACAGTTTTGGCATTTCACACCAAGCACAAAAACTGCTAAAGGTGTTTTCTCAAAATTCCTTTTGTACCAAGGGGGGAAATAGTAAGAGAAGATTAAACCCCCGAAGTTTTAAGATTACTTGATTTTTGTAGCTTTCAATGAAATAATAGATTTCTTTCTTCTCTGGGACGCTCATTTGCGTGTTAATTTGCTCTCTGCTGCATTATGCTTTATAAAATATGTATAAATTTTTACTCGCAGCCTATTTCTTACAAATAGTGTTGTATCATGATCACTAGGAACTTCTTTACATTTAGGTAAGTTAGCAGCATTTTGAGAGTCTGAAATGTATGCTGTTTTCAGTATTTCAATTGTATTGAATTATTCTTGAGACACTGATGCATTGTCTACTTTTAGTGACAGATCTCCATAAAGTTCAGAAACACCTTGCTTTTTTACACATTTGACACATTTCTTTTACATTGTTTGTTCACAAACTATGAAGACAGGAGTCTTAATCTTATTCCACAGAAGAGTGGCAAATAGGTACCTGAGAACTCATCTACCTGCAGGATCACTGTGGAAGCAAGCCTTCTCTTCTGTCTTATCTTGAGTGCCTCACATTTTGACAGATGGTTTGAAAGATTCATAAAGATTAAAAACCTGCATATGAACAGAATTTCATAAAAAAATTCTTATGTAGACAGAAATGAAATGCTTGCGTAAAGTCCTTACAGCTTAAAAGTTATAAAGTTGGCTGATTTCATAGCAACTACTGTAATGATAAGAAAGGCTGTATAAATTCCAGTATATACAGAAACCAGATTCAGAGTAGAATTTGTTCTAGACATTCAAGATGTGACTACATAGGCCTAAACTCCGTGACTTTTAATTTTCTACCATTAGTAAAATTATTTGCTCTCAAGAAATGTAAAATAATCTCTGGGAGATTGAGCATATTACGAATAAGAAGTCATATAAGAGGGATTCTTCTCTGTGTCTTGGTTTATGCCATATACAAGGCCTACAAGGATTCTGGAGAGTGACTTTTCATCAGGGACTGTAGCAATAAGACGAGAGATAAACTTAAGCAGAGGAAGTTTAGGTTAGATGTAATGAAGTTCTTTACTGTGAGGGTGGTGAGGCCCTGGAACAGGTTGCCCGAAGAAGTGGTAAATGCTTCATCCCTGGCAGTGTTCAAGGCCAGGTTGGACAGACCCTTGGGTGACGTAGTCTAGTGTGAGGTGTCCCTGCCCATGGCAGGGGGATTGGAACTAGATGATGTAAGGTCCTTTCCAACCCTAACTGTTCTATGATTCTATTCTATGTCTTTCTCTCATGGAAAGCTTTACTGCTACCAGTGGAATTTATCATATAGTAGGAAGTTAATCTTATAGAGCAATTTGTCTGTCAAAGAAAGAATATACTTTTTTAATCTTCTTTAAGCCCCTGTGGACTCAATGATTTTAAGGGTCGTTTCTAGCCTAAAAGATATTATGAATTATTTTAGTATTTTAAGGAGCAAAAATTGTTCCTATGCTAAGTATCTTATATTACTGGCAATGTAGCTGTGAACATGTGAGCTGTGCTTGGTAAAATAAATCCTTTGTTCTGTTGGAAGGAAAATGTAAGGAGGAAAATGCATCCTATTACCCAACAGAGGCGAGGCTGCTGTAGCTCAGTGACCCACAGATCCAATCAGTATTGAGGCTGGAGCTATGTCCTACCTGTGTCAGTTGCTTTCTTTCAAGTAGTTTCTTTAATGTGTCTGTGTTTAAAAAATATGCATTATAAATTAAATCCTTATGGGATTTCAATATTGCTGTGATGATACTGCTTTGCAAATAAACCAGCATATTTTCTTGTACTACTAGTAATAAAAAAGCACAGGTCAGATCTTTTTTGCACTGTATGCATGATTTATGTTTAAAGACGTGGGATCTTCATCATTAATTCACATATCTTGACTGCCAAGTGTTTATGAGATAACTTTTCCCTGTGCAGATGCTGTCAACACTGTGGCTGTATATTCAGGTACTTGCTTTGCCCCTCATACACTGCTGGAGATTGTTGTTAGGGTTTGGCTGCTGTACTTTTCTGAAGCTAGTTTCACGTAGCTGTGTGATGGATGGAGCAGAGCAGTGGAGGAAACACTACTGTAAGACAGTTTTAAACTATTACAGTGCAAGGGACCGTAACAGTAGTTTTGCCAACTACTTACCATCTTTAGGCTGGTAAATGTAAATGCTACTGAAAAGCAGTCTCATGGAAACTCACGTTTACATGTTGACCATGGTTTATTTTTCACTGTGTTTGATTTATGATGTTAAGATTTTGTTTCAGCTGCCTTGCTGTTTTTGTCTCGTGGAGAATGCGAACTGACAGAATAAAGTACACAGCTTTATAGATATTTCATTCTCTGGCAGTAGGAAGCATGAAGACAAAAAAACCTAAAATATATGCAAACAACTCACTGCTTTAAGTTTATGAGAAAAGACTTCTCATGCCTTTCATGCCGGGGAATCTAGTCTTAGGAACGGGAACTGTGCAACTGTATCTTTAATAGCTTCTCTGCTGTCCTAGTTAATTTTTGTCCATCTTTTCCCTCGTCTTCCTCTTCCCTCCCACTTAAGAAAAAAAAAAATCAGACCAAACCTGCCTTTTGACCAAAAAAGTCTTATGACTGTCTCTATTAGTTGTTGCTAATATAATAGTGGTGTATCAGTGTAACTTCCAGAATTATGCTTACCTTTGAATAAGAAACTTCTTCCTATCATTCCTTTCCAGAGTTAATTTCTGTTCAGTTATTTTGACCTCTCTTTTGAATATCACATACTTTTAAGCTTAAGACCACTATGCAGCCTATATTGTGCTCACATAGGCAGTTTTTTTTATGATTTCAAAACAAATAGTTTTTAATGAATATTACAGAAGCATTTTTGTATTCTGTATTTAATTATTTTACTTTTGTTACTTTTTAGATTATGTATCTGAGATAGTTTTTCTCATCTTTGGTAACTGTGCTTAATGGTAGGGATAGATTTTTTTGAATTTATGAGCTGGTTAAAGATTCCCCATTATGGTTTTGTTTAGTGGTTTAAAAGAATTCTAGCTTTCTCCTCTGAGTGTCAAGAAGTACATAATTGCACTGTTATTTCCTTTTCATTTCTTTATTGCCTTTGAAATCTCAACTCTCTACAATGTACTTTGCCTTCCATCACTACATCAAAACAGATATTAGTCTGGGAAATTTCAAAGTGACTTTACCGTGGATATCCTTTGTATCAAGAGCATATGAAACACTGTTTATTGTTCGGTTAATTTTAATCGGTTAATTTTAATTTTTAAACACTGTTTATTGTTCGGTTAATTTTTAAGGCTTTCCCCTTTCAGAAAATTATTGTCCTAAAGCACTGTTCCTGTATGGGTCTGTATGTATTTATTGGTAAAATAAATACCAAAAAAATGGTAGACATCTTTAGAAAAGATGGAAGGTGAAACCTGCTTTAAACTGTGGTGACACTTTGTATCAAAGCTAACTTTATATGTTCCCCATTGAAAAGCCATGGCAGTTAGCCTGATTTAAAATGTTTTGGTGTAGCGTGGAAGATTACTGAACTACATTTTTGCCATTTTCTCCTCAATGCACTTAGATCGCCAGCAGCGATCAGTGGTGGATTTCATTACAACCAAGCAATGAAATTTCCATTCTTTCTGTATAGTGGTTTCTGTGGACCATGAAATTATTCACCTGTATGGAGTATCGAGAGGTATTAACTTTTTTTAAGCACTATCAATGTATAATTCAAGAGAAGTGTTTGTAGAATATCCACACTGTACTTCTATGCAGGTCTCGTGGTTTCATTTTTTTTAGTGTATGAGAATCTTAATCTTAGGCTGCATTGTTTTAAATTATTTAAAGTAATTTGTTTGACACACATTTATATGTGCTTATAGTCCTAGTATCCCACTTTGTCTCACATGTTCTACCTGATCAAATCTATTCTAAAAGCGTGCTTCCCTCCTCTAGGATATGTGGTATAGAATTTGGCAAATGTGGGGAATATGAAGGTTATGGCCTTTTCTGTAGTGTTGTGAAACATCTGCCATACAGTCTAATGTTCAAGTGAAGCTTAAAACCAAAGCATAATCTAAAAATGTGAACAAATTTAAATATATCTTTTCAAGGATAGATGGTCTCTCATCCCTGGATTGGTGCTGCCTGTCCCTAGCAGAGCCAGAGTAGCTCTGGGACTGCAGGAAGTATTTCATGGCAGAGACTGGGGTGGTTCTGCCTGGCCAGAGCTGATATTGCTGCTGCCGTGTGGTGCAGGGGAAGGAAGAGAGGACACTTCAGCATCATGTACTGTAAGGAAGGGGCTGAGATTTTTCAGGAGAGATGGGATACGGAGTGTATGGCTAGCACTTCCCTTAAACCTAATTTAGTAAATTCTCTGCTGACTGAACCATGGGCTGAATACTTTTTATTATTTTTTTTTTCTTTACCAGAATATCTTCCTTCTACCCCTGCTTCAGTTCTGTATATGAAGAATCTTCAAACATAATGGTTTATTTCTTAGGTTACACACTTGATAGTGAATACTGGGGCATGGGGAAGCTACTGGCTAATTCTTTGGAGTAGACGTGCTGCCTTTTGTTGGTGCTCAGTGAAGGACATTGTTTGAGAAGAATGATCTCAAATCATATGATTTTTTTAAGATTCCAGTCTAAGTACTGCAGTTTGCAACCTGGCTTTATCCCTGCATGTTTACCAGAGACTTCTGCTTTTTAAAGCGGGAAAGGAAATTGCTGTCTGATTGAGATGTAAGATGATTTTTTGTTACTGATGATTCTACTTCTCTTCCAGTGTTGTTACGCTCCCTTTTGATGCATTCTCTCTTCCTGGGACTTGCCTATGTAATTATTCCTTTAGAGTGTGCTTTCCTCGCTGCCTGCTGGTTTGATATGACACTAAAGAGCCCCATCATCCATGCTGAATTCTTTTATGTTTATGCTATATTCATTTTCTGCTTTTGCATGTTCTATAACCATCTGTATGTGAGTGGCTTGTACTCTATTTCTGTGTTCCAAAACCTGTTCTTTTACAATTTTGAACAGGAAGAATTAAAGTCTTTTTGTTTTTCCTCTAAGCCTCTCCTCATGGATGTCTAATAGTCAATTCTTACTCTGACTAGAGTGGAACACTTGTACCCAGATTTTGCTACTAATTTTCTTTGCTCTCTCTGATCTTAATTTCACAGATGCTATAATAACTTTACTTGTCATTTAGTTTGGTAACTTGGATGTCGTTATTAAGTGATATCTCAAGATACTTACATTCAAGATATACTGAAGCCTCAGAATATTTTTGCATAGCATTTCAAAGATGTAAGTCTATTGATGTGGTTGGAATCTTGTCCAAAATCTCTTATGCATCGAATGCTACCATAACTTCCTTCTGTATTGACAAGTGTAATGCTGGTGTTCACATCTGTTCAAAAGTCTGCTACAGAGATGATTAAGCATGTCTCATTGAGCTTGTCATCTGCTTTTTTTATTCTGTTGGGTCTTGCCCATATGCATTTAAACTCGCAACCTCTAACAATGAAAATGACTAAAATTTCACTAAGTCTTTATTGAAAAGGTGATACCTCATACATAAAAACAAAAAAACAAAACAACCCACAATCCAAACCAGTTTTCCAAAGAATTTTTTTTTGTTTGCTCTCAAAAAGGTGACGTTCGAGTGACTGTCTCATGTTGGTGATAAGACCTAAGGATTATCCATGAAAACATTAATGTATCATGCTTCACTTTAATGAATGAGCTGATGGTATTCATGTTTCTCCTAAATGAATTTCTAAGTTACTGAAGCACAGAAAGGCACTAAGTTTTGGGTAGCATAATACAAATAAAAATAATAGAGCAATGTCTTAGTTATGCTAACTAAGACATTTAATAAGAAGTAACTTCCATATGTTCTGTTAAAAAATGCGAATCTGTGTATTACAATGTCAGGAGTACAGCTGTTTCAAGGTAGCAAAAAACATTTAGAACTATGCTTTTGGTAAATAAGCCTGCTTTTTCGTATGCTACATGTAATGTTTGGGAAGAACTCTTCATAAATTGGCTTTGTAGATATCTTTGCCGCCAAACTTTCTGCAGAATTCTCAGGTTCTGCATGATTTCTCCATAATGTAATGTAATTCTGGTCTCTTAACTCAATCGCTAAGTCACTTGACTGTTACATGTGTATTTAGGAAAACCCTCTAAAATAAGGCAGTTAAATAACAAGCAAGTTACCACAAAAAAAATAAAGATGTTTAGTTTCCAAGAATGCCCATCTTAATTAGGGTTGCATAGAATGGAAATAGTACATGATATGTTACACCTTTTCTGTTTTCAGTTGGATAGATTTGCCAGTATAAGAATTCCTGGAAGTAAAAAGGAACGACCTCCTCTGCCGCATATGAAACATTCACATTCTACGGATTGGTCATCCACACCTATGGACACAGAGGATTTTGCTCCAAAAACCCTGTCGGAAAGAGAAATTATAGCATTGTTTGAAAAAATGATGGTAAGGGTCTTATGTTGTTTTCCTTTACTTGAACAATGGGAATGTGGCTAACTGACAGGAGGGGGCCTTCTTTCATACATGTATTCTGATCTTCTCCTGAGTTATTAGTGTTGTTATTGTGAGTTGTAATTGTGTGGTTTTTAGGGTGTTTCTCAAGGGACGAAGTCTTTGCATTATTTTGACAATCTTTCTCCAAATATATTTAAAATGGAAACTAAAGGTTTCTGATTATTAGAAGTGAGATTATGCAACAGATTTTGAGGAAAACAAGAAATGGAGAATCCTGCTTCCTTTCAAGATGACCTGAAACTTTTACAGTGAGACTTTATACCTCTGAATGTCACAGCAGGGTTTTGTACTGAAATTACATTCTCTGTCATTCTTGCACAAAAAAAGACTCAAGGTTCTTGCCTCCAAAGCAGAATTTGCACATGGGACTCAAATTTACTGCTTTCTCCAGCTCTCATTGTTATTTTGCTACAAAAGAGCAGTCATTTTGTGGGAAGGTTATGTGACATTGGTACCACCTCTTGGTGGTATCAATAGGTTGAGATTTTTGTCATGGTGATGATGACACTTTGGGCAATTTAAAACTAAACATGGAATGGCCGTGAGAGAAGAGAGTGACTGCAATCTCAAGAGTGCAAGAGGACATTAACAAGGAGAGTGATGCCTAGATTATTTCTTTCTCTGTCCTGTATCAAATAACTCTTGAAACACAAGGGGACTGCCAGG
Source organism: Psilopsiagon aurifrons (assembly GCA_025447955.1). Taxonomy (NCBI): domain Eukaryota; kingdom Metazoa; phylum Chordata; class Aves; order Psittaciformes; family Psittacidae; genus Psilopsiagon; species Psilopsiagon aurifrons. Next base: position 3,075 of record JAOEHY010036511.1, on the reverse strand, counting down.
AGCTGGGATGTGGAGGAAGTAAAATGTGCTATGAGAGAAGTACTTTATGGAATTTCTAATTCCCAGGACTCAATAATGTTAGTTTAGTCATGAAGATGCTTTTGTAGAACTGTTAAAGAGCTATAACTGAAAGGATTCAGGATTTTCATTTTTCAGGTTAAGCTGATGCAGAGGACAAATTCACTGTGTTGTCAACTTTTGTGTCTGTACTTGTTCTTACGTGGTTGATTTTCTTGGTGTACCTTGGTGTCTAAGGTACTTTGGTATGTATTTTACTACGAAATTTCACTATGAATAGTAGTTGCTCAAATGTTAGGAAGTGGGAGAGGTTTTTCCTTAAATAACGTTGAAGGTACACCTCCCTGGTCACATCCCCTGCTACATAAATGTAGGATGTATTTCTCTATTGTTCCACAGGGATTCTGGTACAGGATAGTGTGTGATGTTGAGACTATACCATAAAAAAATGCAAACTTTCAGTAAATCCTTAGAAACCTACTACTGTGCATTTAGGTAAAAAGAAATGCTTGTATCCAGGTTTATTTCCATGGATCCTGAAGCAATTAATTCCAATTTTATAACTGCTTTGCAAAAACGTGTTAATGATGACATCAGGATAATTTCAGTAACAAAGCACTTAAACTACTTTATTAGTGTTATTTTAGCTATGACATATAATGCAGAAGGCATTCTTCAGATTATCTACACTTGAATGGAGTGGAATAAAGCTAGTTTATATATAGATTATATAGCTAATTATGTATTGTAGCCTCTGGTTTGCTGTTCTGATCAAATTAAGTGGTCTGGGAGGTGGTGAACAACTTGAATGTTGTAGCCAGGCTTTTAGAACTGATTTTGCACAAAGCAAAAAGTCAATTGGTTAGTACTGAAGAGAGCTGTTTCTGAATTCTGAAGTTACAATGAATGTGTTATGTTATACTTTGGGCTTTCCTAGATGCCTGCAGCTTCCTTCTCCCAGTATTTTATGCAGTGGCTTCTTGTGTGGTTTTGATGACAAAAATGGTGAAAAAACTCATAAAATCAGACAATTAAAGTTCCTTTAATTTCTGTTAGTGCTATTAGGAAAATATCTGTGTGAGATTACTTACTCTTATTTTCCAATGAGAAAAATATTATTGCTCGCCTGTAGAATAACTTTAAATGATTTAAGAAGAAATTAAAGAATGGAGTCAGAGATTTTGTAAACTAAGCCGTGTGTGATGTGCCCCTTGTAATGCTGAATGCTTCTAATCTGTATAAATCAATTGCACCATAGAATCATAGAACAGTTAGAGTTGGTAAGGACCTTGAGCTCATCTAGTTCTAACCCCCCTGACATGGAGAGGGGACACCTCACAGTAAACCATGTCACCCAAGGCTCTGTCCAGCCTGACCTTGAACACGACCAGGGATGGAGCATTCACAACTTCCCTGGGCAACCCATTCCAGTGCCTCACCACACTCACAGTAAAGAACTTCCTCCTTATATCCAATCAAAACTTCCTTTGTTCAAGTTTGAACCCATGACCCCTTGTCCTACCACTACAGTCCCTAATGAAGAGACTCCAGCATCCCTATAGGCCCCCCTTCAGATATTGGAAGCCTGCTTTAATGATGTTTCATTTCTTAAAAGTGATGACAAAGAAATTACTTTTTGTTGCACAAAGACAGATGATTTCTTATAAATAAACCTACTGTCACATTTATGATTCTGGAATATAGCTTGTACTGATATGCTTCTTAACGCCTCCTCCCCTCCTCATCCTTTTTTTTTTAACATGATTAAAAGTTAGATATTTTTTACAGGGAAAACAAGGCCTTTTTTTACCTTTTTGTTGTTTAAGAAGTTATTTTTCAGCAAGCTTAAAAAAGGAAGTATGAAAGGAGTGCTTTTAAATGAAGAATGAACTTCACAGTGGCTGCAGGCTAATGTGAAAAATCTTTTATTGTTTGTGTTTTTGTTTGTTTTCCTCCCCCTTTAGGTAGGATATACATACATTTCAATGTTGCTATGAGCAAAACCTGTTTGGCATATTGTAGGCAGGGTACTGACAATATGATAACTCTCAGAAAACAGGGAGAAAGACCTAGCCATATATTTCTGTGAAACTAAAAATGGAACACTTTGGTTTCAGTGTTCCTATGTTTGTCTTTATGTAGGTTTTAAAAACACAATTTAAGTATTAAATAAAATACAGCTACCATTATTAAATGTACATGTAAAGTGTATTTTCATTTGAAGCCAGTATTGCTATACAATTATATCCCTGTGGAAAGGAATCCTGAGCCACTGTGTTGCAAAGATATTTATTGGAACTTGCAGAAAAAAATTCATCTGGTTATGTCAAGCTGTACTTGATTTTAGTAATCTATAGTATAGGTTGTCATGTACATATCTCAACAAATGTGTTGCCTGTTAATAAGAATAGTCATAAATATGATGTTCTGTATTTAATGTAAAGTAGTTAATTAAACTGAAGTAATACATAAAATGAGCAATGCTTGTCGTAAGATAACAAATGGAAGGCCAGAGGGAACACTAAAATTATAGTGTTCTTGACAATTTGATTTGATTTTGATCCCTCTCATTTTTAAGCTAAGGAAATGTCTTAGATAAGTTATAAAGATTTTTGAGCAGTTGTTGAGAATTTAAGGTTATAGTATTTTGCTGGCTTTCAAAGAACTTGTTAATAAAAAAAAAAAATAAATTGAAAAGAACTGTCTTACCTGCTCTTGTTTTAAATACCTTTTAACAGTCTCCAAATCTTTATGTCTAAAACCATGTGTCAGTGCCAGAATTCACTGATGAATTGTCTAAGTCATAGAATCATAGAATAGTTAGGGTTGGAAAGGACCTTAAGATCATCTAGTTCCATGACATGGGCAGGGACACCTCGCACTAAACCATGCCACTCAAGGCTATGTCCAACCTGGCCTTGAACACTGCCAGCAATGGAGCATCCACAACTTCCTGGGGCAACCCATTCCAATGCCTCACCACCCTTACAGTAAAGAATTTCTTCCTCATATTCAATCTAAACTTCCCCTGTTTAAGTTTGAACCCCTTACCCCTTG